>WURT03163919.1:0-10641 GCA_009936505.3 Holothuria glaberrima | reverse complement strand
AGGAGGAGGAGGAGGAGGAGGAGGAGGAGGAGGAGGAGGAGGAGGAGGAGGAGAAAAATACCTGTCAAGTTTAAGTTGATTTTTTAAACAGACTGGATGCGAGAAGAGAGGTGCAGAGCGTAAATAAGATGCCATCCAATTAACGTTCAAAAGTTTACAATTTCAACCTCAGCTGAATGAAATACATGTATGACGGCCATTTTGATTTTGCAATTACCGCGGTTTGATCCCCTTTCGACCGTCGGGTGATATTGTTAATCACAAAAATGGATTTTCTAGTACTACAAACGTAGGTATCGGCGGCCATTTTTAAATTCAAAATGGCGGTCAGTCAGGTGATGGTAGCGATGCATGGGTACCAAGTATAATATTAGTAAGCGTACTTGAAAGTACCTATGAGGATATTTTTATGCTTTTGTCAAAAAGTGCACAATTCAACCAAAATTTGGCCTTTAAAGGGGCTCATTGAGTTGATATTTATTTATTTTGTGATTAATTTGAAGGATTTCATTGCACGACAACATTTCTAATTAGCCTCATTACTCATGTATCACTTCCTATAGCTACCAAAATTGTTGGAAATTGTAGTGTTCGTGGACAGGGGTTGCACATGATTTATACCTAATAGTAAAAAGTGTCTGGTCACGAATTTTTAATAAAAGATTTTTACCATTTCTACCCTATCATTGCTATTTACGGTGTGTGTTAGAAGTGCGGAATCTCTTAGTTAGACCATTTACCATCAAGATGTGAGTAAATCTCAACAGGTGTGAAAAAAATCATGAATCTTGTGACCCAACTCAATAATCCTCTTTAACCGTGTTGGTATACTAGTACACCAACAGTGCCAGAGGATTCGAAGGATCGTACGCACACTGCTATGAGGTCATCTGTACAACAATTCAGATGCAAGGTGATAAGGTAACAGCTGTATAGTCATTGCTTGCTATAATAGCCATACCGTACACGTCCGCTTTCCCCTGTGTACCTAGTTTTGTCTACCACTTGTTTTCATGTAAACGAGTGATGTTTCTTTTCACCTGCTTGACTTCTTAGTTGGTGACGTTTTCGTTTCTTTCTTTTTTTTTTCTTTCTTTCGTGGGTGTCTTCTTCCTTTTTTGCGTGTTATGCCGCCTAGAACGTATACCCTTGATTTTGACTGTGGAAATACTCACATTTTGCTATTATGCTGTAGATAAGTTTAATATGTCATCGAATGAAGGCTTTAATGTATTTCATATGAATAGCAGAAGTTTAAATAGCAGCTTTGACCTATTGTTGACTGTTTTTCCATCATAAAACATCATTTTGGCGTCATTGCTTTTTCTGAAACGTGGCTGAACGACAATGCGTCACCCTTATTTAATATCAATAATAACCGCCTAATTGAACATCATCGAACTCACAGAAAATTAGGGGGTATCTATCTGCTTGTTTGTCCGTCGTGATTTAACGTATTTAGAACGTGTAGACCTTTCCTCCTTAAACGACACTGTAGAAAGTCTTTTGTTGAAATCACTGCCCCATATTGCAATGTTAATGTTATCGTCGGTGCTACTTATCGTCCACCAAACGGGATATTTCAAAATTCATTGTTTATTTGCATGACACTTTGTATGAAGTCTCTAGAGAAAAAATACTGTCACATTCCTGGAGATTTTAATATAGATACTTTAAGTGAGGACTCTTCAAGCTTTTTGTACGCTGTATAGGCTTATGGCTTTTTTCCATTCATAAAACTAAACCTACCCGTGTCTCACACAGTTCAGCTACATTAATTGATAATACATTGAGTAATCTTTCGTTTATAAATGATACAAGTCATGACTTCTTTTAATGTAATATGTCAGTAAAAAGACGTGATGTGTATATTCAAAATTTTTTCAGAAAATATGATCCGCATGTTTGTTTCACATGTTTCTGCCATAAATTGGCAGCATGTACAAAGTAAAAATGATACAAACGCGTCCTTCGATAGTTTTTATGACATGTTTAGGAATATCCATGATGCAAGTTTTCCTATAATGCGCATTACAGGTAAAGGTTAAGGAAAAGAATTCACTATGGATCACTTTAGGGATTATTTCTTCCATGAAGAGAAAGAATAGACTTTGCAAAGAATTCGGAGAAACCCATCTGTTGCGAATAAATAAATTTATACTAAATTTCGAATTAAGCTGAGAATCTTGTCATCCGAATTGCAAAGAAGAGCTATTACTTTGATAAATTTCAGGATAACAGAAATGACATGAAAGGAACTTGGAAATTGTGAATGAGCTGCAAAATAGTAATACTAAAGCAAATTTGCCTGATAATTTCAAAATTAGTGACAACACTGTCAGTGACAAACAAGATATCGACGTAGCTTTCATGATTATTTTGTAAATTTGAGTCCTTCTTTAGCTGTAAAAATTCTTTCTGTTACACTTCCTATTGATTACCTTGGTGATCCAAATCCTAGCTCTCATTTTCTTTTTCCAACATCGATGGACGAGGTAGAAAAAATCACCACTGATTAGCTAGATCCACGAAAAGTAGCCGGTGTCGATAATCTAAAACCTAATACAGTCAAAAAAGTTATACCCTACATTTTAAAGCATCTATGTCACATCCTCAACTTGCCTCTTAGTACTGGAACTTTTCCAGATAAACTTAAAGTAGCCAAAGTTATCCCACTTTTTTTTAAAAAAGGAAATGCCACACTGCTTTTAATTATCGGCCTTTATCAATCCTGACTTGATTTTCAAAAATCCTTGAAAGATTAATGTTTAATAGATTAAATGCATTTCGAAGTAAATTTAATATTCTTCATGATAATCACCATGGTTCCAGGTCTGGTCACTCAACTGAACTAGTACTGGCCGACGATATTAATAAGCTAAACAGTACCTTAGACAGTAGTAAATATTGTATCGGGGAATTTCTCGACCTTTCCAAAGCCTTTGACATGATTGATCATAACATTTTACCACATAAGCTCACACGCTATGGAATAAGAGGCCCAGCTTACTCTTGATTTTATAGTTACTTGTCAAATAGGCAGCAGTTAGTATCTGCCAATGGGACATACTCAAGTAAAATGCAGTGTTCCCCAAGGCTCTATCTTAGGCCCTTTGCTTTTCATTTTGTATGTGAACGATATTTGTAAAATTTCCCCAAAAAATGTTCCTTGGTGGTTTTTGCTGATCATACTAACATACTTTTCACTGAAAGCAATTTAAATAGTTTGAAAAGAACAGTGTGTAAAGAGGTACAAAAGTTTTATGATTGGTTTGCTTCAAACAAGTTGTCTATTAATATGGAAAAGACGCACCATATTTTTTTCAATTATATTAGGCTTACTGTTAATACTGATATAAATGTTGTTATGGATGGTATTACTCTGGAGAGGGCCAGCAGTACTAAATTTCTGTGTGCACATATTGATGCTAATCTCTCCTGGGGGAATCATGTTCAGTTGGCCATATTTCAAACCAAATTTCCAAAGGTATCGGAATTTTGTCAAAATTAAGGCACATACTACCCCAAAAAATGAGATCCATCTACCTTAGCCTTGTATTACACCATCTTTCTTACTGTTCATCGATTTGGTCCGGTACAACCAAGACAAATTTAAACAAATTATATATCCTTCAAAAAAGAGCCGTTAGGAACATCACCTGTGCATTACCACGCAGTAGCACCGATGAAATATTTTTTTCTTCAAATTTACTGAAGTTGGGGGATCTCATATCCTTAAATGTAGCTACTTTCACCTATCATTGTCTTAATAATCTTCCTGATTCATTTTCCATTTGCTATACGTGTAATCTGTCTATTCATAACCATGACACACGCCATGCAGACAAACTTCGAAATACATTGTATCGTAATTCTCGCAGTCAGCTTAATCTCAGGTATAGATTTACTTCTCTGTGGAATTCATTACCGAATGGTCTTCATGCGAAACAATCTGTTGCTACTCTCAGAAAATGCGTTCAGAATTCCCACATTGGTCAATATTGAAGTGAAAGTTCTTATGTTTAATGCACGTTTACTGTTATCAGTATAACTGATAGGGTGTAACTGTTCACCATTAATACGGGGGAGTAGGGAAGTGATAGGAAGGGATAAAGTAAATGGGGATGGTGTTATAATGTACTGGATATTTTGTTTCTAATTAAGCTCTTTTAAGGGGGTGATCTTCTTTGTCAAGCTCAAAAGGGTTTTAAGTTCACTACCATCCACAAATTCTTTTGTTTCATACTTCAGTCTGTATAATTTTGTTAATGTGGAAAAACAAATAATTGAATAAATAAATAGCGTATCCTACTCTTCAGCTCTTGGACAGAATACTTTCCTCTTTCACGTAACCAAACATTAGAATTCACTGAATAATGGGCATTTTACATCCATATATGATCAGTTCTAAAATTTTCCCAAAGATAGCACTACTTTGCATCTAAGCAACCTTGAATTAAAAATTATTTCTCATCCCCTCCCCGTAGACCACTCCCCGGACAGCGTATTTATATTGTGATAAAGGAAGCATCACCACCGCCCTATTAAAACGCAGGCACACATGAAAAAGTGCAATTAACGCTGACTTGGGGGAACTGAGACAGCATTACGACATCATCTGTGGTGTCCCCCAATCACTGGACCCTGAAGGCGCTACTGGTCTCGGTATGGAAAGCTGTAGGATTCACTGGCTAAAATTAGCAGAGAATAACATTTTAGGAACCAATATATAATTCGCAGTCAACATATTTTAGACTGTACAATCAGACATATTACCATCGACAGACATTTAAACTGGTTCCAATTTTGTTAAATTGCTAATTCTTTGAAAAAAATTGCTTCAAAAAGAAGTTATGTCCCCACCAAGAGTGTCAGGACAGGGTTTCTGTTCGAGATTAGAACCTCGGTCTTCAATATTTGGTTTCAAATGTCACTTTTTTCTTGTAGTAGTCACTTATAGTTCTATTGTGTTTTAATGCACAGGTGGCATCTCTGGTGTTTTCGCAAAGAACGTTAGTTACAGAACCGGAGGGATGTTTGGTGGGTTCCTGTTTGGACTTGGTTTCATCTGTCTTGGAGAATTTGGTCAAAACATCTTCCAACTTTTCCTTTTCACTGGGGCAACAGGTAACTGTTCATGCATCTAACAAGTATTTTGTACAGCAATTTATGAGCCCGATCTTAGAAATGGGCATACAAATGTACAGAAATTACCATATCAAACGATTCCGACCAATGAGTTAACCCTTTCCTCCCCTGGTATGCATAATAATACAGTGCAAGGACTCAATGATGAATATAAGCGTAAGGGAGGGGCGTTCATTGGGCACTCATGAAAGATCTGACATTTGATGGAGAGTGTGGATTGCATCACCAAAATTTGGTCTGTAAAACTTTTTGATGATCGAAGGTTATGTGGAGCCACAAGAGATAATTTTGAAGGTTTTGTCTAAATGACCATGTCCTCCTAGAATTTTTCGTATTTGTGCTCTAAACTTTGACAAGTCGCCCATACGTTTTTCTTGCACAAACGTCCAAGACGGTCAATCCAGTCCGTTAAATTAAAGATTGGTCTTCAAATTCACTGGGGGAGTAATAGTTTGACACTTGATAGTAAAGAAACTATCAAAAGTGCTGCCAGAAGTAGGATTTACCTTGAGTTTGTAGATACATCTAATACTGACCAAGTGTACCAACTATTTATTGTGCATTATGTCAGTATGTATGCTACTGTGAATTGTTGTAGTCCCCCACTCTTGGAAGGTGATTGGTGGTAACTTAAAGAGCCAGCTTGTGCAGTAGAGCGTTCAATGAGGCTAATGTTACAAACTCCGGTAGATATTTCCCTGTTTTTTGGTCTCGGGTGGTTTTTTTCTTATGGGCAGAGAAGATCCTAGTCGTTAAATGAGTCGTTTGGGAATGATCGATATCACATACACTGTCCTCTCTTGATTACTTCTAATTGAGGACATGAGATCGAATCTGCTGACTACAAAGAAGAGTTGTGCCCACTAACGGTGCTGTAGTGCATGGTTTATAGTCCGACATCAATTACTGATAAGCTCTCTATAAGGGCGTTATGATTTTTGCTTTTGCCCTGAATAAATTAATTATTATTTTCAAATTTGCTCAGACTCATTTGGTCTCTAGTCTCAATTTGTGTTGCCAACACTACTTTTTGTCTCAGGGGGGATCAGCTCCAATCCAGGGTTCATACCATTTGTATGAGGAGGGGCGAAAGACCCCGCTTAATATTTTGCTGTCAGGGCAACAAAATAGCAGTTTTCGGAGTAAAAGTTATGTCAAATTTATTTGTCAATAGGGCAAATTTGTATGGCAAAAATCCCTCGCTTTTTTATTCCTTGTCGAAGGCAGGCTAGGAATCTATGCGATGGTGATGTCGTGTATATTTATGTGTGTATGTATGTGTGATTGTGACACTCGTAATCGCGATATTTCAAGATAGGAATGACCGTAATGACTAATGACTTTTTCTACTTGGTATATAGAGTTATCATGGTTAGAGAAAGAATCCTATTGTTTTTGGTGAAGGTCAAAGGTCATTTGAGGTCACCAGAGTTCAAAGACAGAAACCTTGTAAACATGATATCTCAAGGTAGGAATGACCTGCACTTTTCTTATTTGGTAAATAGATTTGTCATGTTTAGAGAAGGAACTCTATTGTTTTGATGAAGGTGAAAGGTCATTTGCGGTCACCAAAGATCAAAGACCGGAAACCTTCTACTTACAGTATCTCGAAATAGGAATGACTTTTCATATTTGGTATATAGATTTGTCATGTTGAGAGAAAGAGCCCTATTGTCTTTGAGGGACGTCAAAGGTCATTTGAGGTCACCAGAAGTTAAACTGCGAAAACGTTTTAATCGTGATATATCGAGATAGGAATGACCGCCCCTTTATATTTGGTATATAGATTTGTCATGTTGTAAGGAAGAACCCTAGTTTTTGGTGGTGTTCAAAGGTCCTTTGAGGTCACCAGGCGTCAAAGACCCAAAACCTGCACTTTTTATATTTGATATAAAGATTTGTCATGTTAAGAGGAGGAACGCTAATGTTTTGGTAGAGGTCAAACGTCATTTGAGGTCACCAGAGGTTAAAGACCGAAAACCTTGTAATCGTGATATCTCGAGACAGGAATGACCGACTCTTTTCTATTTAGATTTTTTATGATGAAAGGAAGAACCCTATTGTCTTTGGTGGTGGTCAAAGCTAATTTGAGTTGACTGGAGGTTAAACTGCAAAATCTTGTAAATGGCTTGTAAACATGCTATCTCAAGATGGCAATGACAGACATGTTTTATATTTTGTTTATAGTTTTTCAAGTTGAGAGGAAGAACCCTATTGTTCGTGGTTGAGGTGAAAGTTCATTTGAGGTCACCAAAGGTCCGAAACTTAAAACCTTATTTACTTGATATATGAAGATGGGAAAGACAGAAACTATTCATACTTAGTATATAGATTTGTCATGTTCAGAGGAGGAACCCTTTTGTTTTTGGTGGAGGTCACAAGTCATTTGAGGTCACCAGAAAAAAACTGAACTTCGTAAACATGACATTACAAGGGAAGAAGCACAGACAAATCTCTTCTAAGGCATGTTTTTTAATATGTTTTCGTTATTTAAGTTTTGGTGGAGTTCAAGATCAAGTAAGGTCAGCAGGGGTCAAATTGGGAACGCATCGTGAAAAATGATGACGTCGAGAAGTATTGATTTGAACCGCTGTGTAACAATGCATCCCCCTTTTGGCAAGAAATCAATAAGCCTTTGAGCTTTCTGGTATGAAATGTCTACCAATGCCTATTTATACACCGAACTGCCAAAATGGCGAATGACATGTATGACTGGTCTATAGAACCTGTGCAATGACACCCCCATCTTCTTGACAGAGTTATGTAACAAGACAAAAATGAATGTGACGCCCATTCTAGTTAGTTACGGGCTTACCTAATAGAGAGGGCGCACTTTAATTTCTATGATCCTGTGACATCATACACAAACGGTGCATAGCTAGGTTAGTTAGTACTGCCACGGAGGCACAGAAGGTTAGGACCAATCAGGGTTAGGATTAGGGTTAAGATTAGGGTTTTAACCAATCAAAATCTAAAGGTCTCAACAGCTGCTATTAATAAGCCAATATCACAATTATTCATATCGAAAATTTATTTTTACATACCTCTAAATATTGGGGGACATTTGATATTATTTCCCTTCTAAAAATAGTGGGGGACATGTACCCTTGTCCCCGTGATTGTCTTCCATGATTGCGTGCGTCTTCCTAGCTTTGGTTAGAAACTGAGCCGTAAAACCTCATCCAAGAGGGTGATGGAGGCACAATCAAGTTAGGAAAATTTGTACGCTTTCATATGGAAGCATTTGATCGCTTTGAAACATGCATATGCATGTTGTATATTATATTAAGAGCCTAATTACACTCTAAAAAAGGTCTGGTCAAATTTGAACGGAATCTGAGCAGAGGGGCACCGAACAGAAATCTGATTAATTTTTTGACTAGATTTGGTTCAGAAATGATCAGAATAGGTTCATTTTTGACCCGGATCTAGTCGAATTTTTGACCAGATTCCTGTTCGGTGCCCCTCTGTTCAGACCTTTTTTAGAGTGTAGAAGTATGTGATCCTCTAGAATGGACCAAATCTCTTGGATTCTCCAACAGGGGACCTATGGAGGTTTCATGTACCCCTGCCTTGAGGCGTAAAGTACTCACTCAAGCAGGTGTCCTCCCCAATAACTTTAACAGATTGCCGCCATGCACATACTTGAAATCACGTTGCCATTAAGAAAAGTTTGAATGGAACATCGTATGCCACTGAGGAACTAATCCTATAATTTTAAACGTAGGAACAATTCACTCAAACTTTCAAAGTTTCTTTTATATTTTGCCCCATTTAACTTTTCGTTAAGATATTGTTACTTCGGAATGATTATTATTGGTTTATTTATTTAGTTCAGTCATGCTACTGCACGCTTAAATATGTAACAAATACAATGTATATGTTATTATAGTATTCATGTTAAAATAGAGGCCAGAAGGCAGCTTTGGTAATTATTATCAACCTAATTCTGATCTGTGAGGTGATTAGGTGGAGATCCAGCGAAAACTCTTTCTTTGAACCCTACCAGTTAGTAATCTCATTTGTGTGTTGTTCTTGAAGATGCAATGGGCTTAAGAGGTGTTTAGAACTAAGCACAAATGGGACGCGTAGTTTGCTACATCTCGATAAGCAGATCGGGAAATGAACCCCTTTCCTGGACATTGCCAGTCGCTTAAGCTGTAAATTAATTTTAGAGTTTCAACGGGTTTCGAAGCTTTATACGACATACTCGCTTAGTTCTCTATAACTTGCTCAAAATGGGTGAGTCTTTTAAATCACGCGAGCGAATGCCAAAATTAGTCAAAATCCGACAGCAAAGTTTAGTCTTTTACTTCTTTTGCTCATGTGCATAAATCGTGAGCATTGGTTTACTTCCAGCATCATTAGGTTTCTTGGCAATAAGCAGTCGTTTTGAATGTCAGAACAGTGTTTTGTACTTGACTTTCGGTAACTAGTACATTAAAGCATTTTCCAAATAACCCTTTTTGTTGGGGTCGTTGTAGGTATGAATGACGTTGCCTAGATATTAGACAAACGGATTCAATGCCCTTTAGTTCAATAATCCACAATTGAAGGATTTAGTCTCCACTCTGACTGTCAATCTAATTGGATTAGCACAAATTAGAGTTTTCGATGGATCTCCATCTAAAATCACCTCCCTGTTCTGATATTGATCTAAAAATCACGTCCTCTGCTTTGCGTCACTTCAGGTAAATGCGATATGTATGTATTGCCAATATTCTTTGCATAATTGATACTTCATGGGGTATCTTTACATTGGTCGTTTGTGCCTTTGATGTATGCTGTTAACGGAAAGCTAGAAAACTATACTAATGAATAAATATGCTTCCATTTTCAATTTCCAGCATTAGGGGGCGGTATACTTTACTACGTATGCTACATGTCCTTAGTTGAACACTTCAAAGGTGACTTTGGTTTATTCTTTTCAATAAGGGAATTGTTCAGCTTTGTGGGAATAACTGTGATGCCACCTCTTTTAGAAGTTTTACGATCTAACTATGGCTTCCACGGAGGGTATCTGCTACTTGGAGCTATAACTTGGAATATTATGCTTTGTGGTGCGTTATTGAAGCCTGTTGTACCATCTCCTGAAAAATTGAGGAAAAATGATGTATTCGATGAAGACGGAGAAAGGAATATTCTCTCAAAAGACTTGGACGATAGAAAGAAAGAACACATGAGCATTGTTCCTGCTATCGGCTTCTCATCGTTCGCCAAACATCCCACAATTCAGCCTGTACCTGATAGTTCATTGTTTATTCTTCTACGAATATGCTGTCTGGGCAGTGTTTTTGGTCCATTTTGGGAAGTCCTTAGGATTTAATGCAGATGTTGCCGTATTCTTGTCTACAGCTGGTGGAATTGGAGGATTTTTTGGTAAAATTACGTCCCTGGTAATTTTCTTTTTTGATAAAATGCACGTGCTGACCTCATCCATATTTCCAGCTGTACTGTGTACTATCAGTCTCATTGGTTACATCTTCAGTACTA
>WURT03163898.1:0-10641 GCA_009936505.3 Holothuria glaberrima | reverse complement strand
TTCCTAACTTGAGATATCAAGTTAACAAGATTTTCAGAGTTTGACCCCTAGTGACCCCAGATGACCTTTGACCCCACCAAAACCATGAGGGTTCTTCCTCTCAACATGAAGCATCTCCATACTAAGTATGAAATCAATCCAAGCTTCCTAACTTCAGATACTGTTTCAACAAGGTTTTCGGAGTTTGGCCCCCAAGTGACCCCAGATGACCTTTGACCCCACCGAAAACAGTAGGGTTCTTCCTCTTACTATAACCCAACTACAAACTACGTATGAAATCAATCCAAGCTTCCTAACTTGAGATATCAAGTTAACAAGATTTTCGGAGTTTGACCCCTGGTGACCCCAGATGACCTTTGACCCCCGCCAAAAACAATAGGGTTCTTCCTCTCACTATAACGCATCTACATACTAAGTATGACATGAATCCAAGCATCCTAACTTGAGATATCGTGTTAACAAGGTTTCTGGAGTTTGACCCCCGGTGACCCCAGATGACCTTTGACCCCCACCAAAAACAATAGGGTTCTTCCTCTCAATATGGGGCATCTATGTACCAAGTTTGACAACTGTCAGACTTTCCCTTCTAGAGATATCGTGTTAACGAGCAAAGTGTCACAAACACACACATACACGCACCTACACGCACATACATACACACGCCATCATGAATGCATTGGTTTTCCTTATCATCAAAACCAATAAATCATCTTCTGGATACTCTTGTCAACTTTGATAAGATTCAGACACAACCAACAGAAGATGAAGGCTATTGCAGGATTCCATTGTTCAACCAATGTATGACCCCAAATGACCTTTTGCCTTCTTCGTGTTTCACTACTCTACTACTATGGTCTATTATATCATATTTCAGACAATATAGTATTTGTAAATATACATTCCAGTCACTAATTCCCTTGCCATCAGCAAAAGCTTCGAAGCTTAACTTCAATATAAACTGACATCACCCTTATTTACAACTGATATGAGCAACTGAAAATTCAATGCATCCACTAATTTGATCAAATGATAGTTCCCTTACCTTTAACAAAAAGCTGAAGACAAAAATGACACAATGAAACTCACTCAATAATAAATGTATGACAGAACACTTAGAACTACCCCTAAAAATATTCTGCGGTTGGATCAACATCAGCCCATGGGCAGCATCTACATGCGACTGAAGTCTACTCTATCTCCACTTGCAGATCCATTTGACATCAGATGCCATAGGCAAAGACATCCATTCAAAGTTATATGAGCTAAAATCCGACTAATCAGTCTTCATTTAACCTTACAGCAACTTCTGCAGCCTTCAAAATTGTCAGGCATCATGTAAAAGTCACAAACTGGTTGTTCATTGAAGAGATGTCAATTTGACCAAGGACAACCTACAAATATCACCCGACCTCATCCTGATAAGTTGGACCTAAACCCATTGTTGATCCAACTGCCAAATATATACAGGGTAAGTTACCTCTGTGTCTTCTCATAACAAATACAAAAGATCTCAGACAAAGAAGGGCACCTTCAATTTAATGAACACCTTAATGCCTTTCAGAGGACATGTAGTGTGCATTTTATCTTCCAATGGTCAAATGTTTGCCGTATGTTCCCACTTTATATCATTTAATCCAAGGCCTTGAAAGGCAGTTGTTTTACAAGGATAAGCAACCACACACATGGAGAAAGCCTATGGCACAGGAATGACAACTTCATGTCACGTGGCAGTCAACTCAGCAATTTATATCAAATTTGGTTTCTTTTCAATGGCCAGTTCAGATTGGACTACCATACATTTCTGTTGGATAAATAACCCCACTTAACTTTCCCAGCCGTGGATGGAACCTCGAACCTTCTGGCTGCTAAGCTTCATCGCTTCAAATGCCACAGCCTTTATCTTCTCTGCCACAGCACAGGTTTCACTACCGGTAAATTTTTGTCACCTTTTACCACTTACATGACGTAAACTAGCCAGGAATGCTTATCCCACTAGTTTTGAACTTCAATAATAACATAACATGTTCTACTTGGTTCAAACCACAATTCATTTTTAAAGGGCTCTGAGCAAAAGCAGTTCCCACCTTCCACAACTGTGATCCTGAAAGAATCTGAGCCTGTGTTTCCCGATGAGTCAGCAAATGTGTATGTTACTGTTACTGAACCAACTCTAAAGAAGTCACCGGGCTCATGAGTACGTGACACAAGAATGGCAGTTCCAGAGTCATCAGTGGCAGTACAGTCAGGAAAGTTTATTATTATTCCACCAGTGAATAAGGGAATTCTTTCTGTTATATCAGGCCCACACTGGACCACAGGTGGAGTATCATCCACTGCAACAAAAGCAAGAAAAAGGTTTGGTGAAAGTTTATTTAATTCATAGAGCTATTGGTACTTCAATGAACTTCCTACACAGCTAAACTGAAAACAATAAATACTCAATGGGCTTCACTTTCTACACAGCTACACTGAAATTGATAAAGGTTAAGGGCTTCTTGTCTACAAAAGATATGCTGCATAATTTGACATAATCAGCATGCTCCATGTAAAACTACAGTGTACATTACTAGTCTGCTTTTGATGTATCTTGATACTCTGAGAATCGGACACAACTTGGTTAAGAGATTGGATAAGATACTACTTATTCCTATCCTACAGTCAGTTTAGTGTCCAATCTAAGTTAGGAGCTAAGTTTCTGCTCTAAAATCTGTAGGTTCACATTCTGAATAAAATGAAATCCTCTTCACCATTTTAATCTGCTATCTGCTATCCACAGCCTTTAGAGCAACACAAAGAGACAACTGCTACATATCATAACGGAGCTGTTGGATCAACAAAAAATTTCCATTACAAATAGTCCAATATCTCTTAAAACAATCGTCACTTCACTTTTAGTGCCATTGATTCAATAACTCTGGTTACTCGATTAAACATGAGTTGTTCAGTCAGTCCAGTTCCCATTTATTAAAGCTCACACATGTACAGTAGTGTGTGGGTATGGCCTGGAACAATTTATACTCCTTGCAAGCTACAATAGCTTTGTGCGGGGACTACTAATTGGCAAATCAGGTGTCTGTTTTTTTTTTTTTAAATTATAGGAGAGGATACAAATGTTCTTAATATTAAGATTGAGAATTTTACTGTCTAGGGTGAGATGGTAGGGTGATTAATTTACACACGCTTTTGTTTCCCCTGCATTTGCACTGACCTGAACAATTCAAAATCACAACTCCAACTGATACGAAAGACCTATTGTTTGGTTAACTTAATTTATAACAGGCAATTGGAGTTCCCATATCCTTTACTTAACAAGCAAGCAAGAATTATAATGGTGCTGGCTACTTAATATACCATGATACAGTATGTTAATTATTGTCCTACATACACTGTGGTGAAGCTAGCAGCAAATGGGGTACTGCATGTCAACAAGCAGTGCCTAGTGTTTAATTGGTGTACAGATACAGGAGTGTCATATGATGGGTACAAAGGTAACAGTATCATTTAGCTCCAATTACTTGAAAACAGCTTTAACATGCATCTGATTGGAGGATGGCATGGGTTTTGCACCAAAATCAGTCAAAATATCACAGCATTCAAATTTCAAAACCTTGATTTTAACCATTTTGCTTCCCTTCAAAAGCACATGCTCTCAAAATTTTAGTGGAAATGTAAAGTCTAGAAATGCAAAACCATCACCACTCTTAGCTAGTACTTTTAGTGACTGGCTAGTGCACATGTGACAATATCTCTAGTTCCTACATGTTTAATGTGCACCGTGATAGCAACATGCGTACAGAGCTTCCTCAAAACTGGTATATGGCAGGTCTGAGATCACATTTATAAAAGTTATCATAAACACAGCACACAAACACACTTGGAGGTACATAGTATATACTATACTACATTTTTGTTTGCAAACTACTGAATGCTTACACCTTAAATTTCAATTAATGATAATAAAATCTCATTGTTCTGTAAGTGCCTCATTTAATGAACAGGTAAACTAGCTGCAGGAAAGAAACTGAATTGAAAAAACAAGAGGAAATTGATAAACATACCAGAAGCAGTGAAAAGAGGAGATAATACTACAACTAATTGTACAAGTATAAAAGACTACCAAAAAGTACAGCAAGCAGGTATGACAATTGTACAGTACCTTTAATGATACAAGTATGAAATTTGGCACACTTAATATAAAGCACGCCCTTAGAAAGATTTTTGGCTGATGGGCCTTTGCAGATTTTTCATGTGACAACAATGGTGGTCATATTTCAAAATTTTTCAAAACAGCTGTCATTGGTCATATGTATTTTACCTATATTTTATGGTTTTTCTTTTTTAGAAAATCATTTTTGGTCACATTAACTTGACATTAGGAAAATAATGAAGGTCCCTAAAACTGCAGTGCCAATATGTACTTGTGTTATGATGTCAATGGCAGCCATATTTTAAAATGGCTGCCATTAGTTGATGTTTTACCTATGTTTCAAAACATTTCTGTTTAAAAAGTGTTGTTCCTGTCACAAACTTGAAAGCCTTGCATTTGGAACATAATTAAAGACTAAAGGTCACTGCATATTTGTCCTGTGACGATAATGGCTACCATTTTACAAAATGGCCAAGGATGCTTGTTAGTTTACATATATTTGGTAACTCGTAGGCCTATACACTAGGCCATTAGGCATGTATAAAATGCTCACTTGGTTGTGTATATACCATTAGACATCAACATGAAGGCCTGTGCACAAACTTGTCATCACAGAATTGTTTATGACAAAGTATGGCAGTCATCTTTACCAATTTTCCAAAATGGCCACCTTGGTTAATAGCTATAAACTTAAGTTCCTAACCCATAATTTCAGCGATTCAGAAGTTATTGTCTTGTGAATGCATTGTGCAATACCCTATTTTCACTAAAGACAGCTGTCTTTCAGTGCCATTTCTAGCCACTTTGCAGGATTAGAAATTTTCACTGAAATCAGATACAAAGCCAAAACTTTGTACAAGAAGTGATAGATTTATGGCTTAATAAACAGACATCACAAACTGGCATCAAAACTACAGAAGTCTGACTTTTGGATACTATTGATCTTTGAAAATGGAATTTTTCACTTCTGAAAGTCATATTTTTTCAAATCTTTCAGGAAGCAAGATGCAAACTCACAGAAATTTTCTAATTATTGATGGCTCATGCAGTGATTGGGGTTGGTAAATTGGTCCTTTGAGAAATTTTTCTTAACTAAAAAGTTTTGGATGGGTGAATAGGTTGCACTGTTTTGTGGCTGTATGATATCAAGGCTATGGGGAAGACAAAATTGGGACTCAAAACCTTATTATTTTGACTTGGCATTTCCTAAACTTTTAGTCACAACATCTTAACCTAGTCATTCTATAAATTTCTCAATTTTCGTGACTTGAAAAAGACACTTTTGATTTTTTATGCTGTTTCACCTTTAATTGCATCACTTCAACTTCATAAGTAAAACTTTTGACTTCAGATCTCAAATCTCTGACTTGACATTGTATCATTTTCACCAAATAGGTCAGAATTCTGAACTCTGATTTTAATGTTTTGGATATAATCTCAAAAACTGAATTTAAATGTCTTTATTTTTCTCTTCATCTTTTTTGTTTTTTACTTTGAAAGATTCACATTTTGATTTGGCTTTTATTTCATCATTTTGACTGAAATATCTTTGTTTTGCACTTACCGATCGTTACATGACCTGCTGCCCAGTAAATTTTCAAACTATTTCTCACACAACTTTTCAGTTCATGATCACGACACTCGACAATCTGCATCCCTACATCTAGACTCTATACAAAGTTCTTTACAACACAACTCTCTTCGTAATCGCGCCATTTGGCTCTGGAATTACCTCCCGTCTTCTGTCATAGCTAAACAAAGCACCAAATCCTTCCAGAGAGACGTTTCACGTAATTATATTCAAGACTGCTAGAGTTAACCTTACTGGTATTGCACTGATTTCATTCCGTAGACTTCTGACCCTCACGTCTAAATTGTCTTGAGCTTCATTTTCTCTGTCACCATTGCTAAGGTGGGGAGGGGTGAGGTGGGGTGGGTGGGGATGGGTTTTTGCTGGGGTAGTTCTTCCTCTTCTTTTGACCTTTTCTCTGTGTTTTTGATCACCTTTTATTTTTTTTTTGCTACTGACGTAGCAGTTTGTTCACGTGTTTACTGTTTTGTGTTCTCTTTTTGTTTATAGTGAGTGCACGCTCTCAAGCCCTCTGGGGTTTTTTGTGTACTTCCTTTTGCCTATGTATATACATTAATTCCTTCGTAAAAAGTTATATTCTTTATTATTTCTATGTATATATGTAAAGCGAAAAAACAATAAACGAAACGAAACGAAACGAAAATGAAAAATCATGCCTATGGCATTAAACATTAACCTCCAAATGTTGACCTTCCTTTCCAATATTTTGACTTAAAAAGTTACCTCTTAATTAAAATTTGATTTCACTAAATCGATGTTAAATCTCATTCTTCTGATTTTTATTGTTGTTGTCATTATACTGATCTCATGAAAGCTTTCAATCAAAAGATTAGTGATTCCTTGCCTCTTTGATATAATTTTAGTACATTGATTTCCAATTAAAACGATGTCATGGTGAAGTTACTGTGCTCAAAGTTAGGTACAGGCTTATAAAATGTAAGAAGTCCATGGATATTGATCAAACAGATTCATACCATGTCAAAATTATCATAAATTAGCTTCTTGCTAATTTTGGGCATAACATGCCAGGTGTAAAATCCAAACGTTTCATCAGGCCTCCGGATTTCAGACTTTATGGGAACCCTTCTTGGGTTCTGTGCTTCCTGATCATCAAAACTCACCCTAACCTATTTAATCTTCCCAGTGATTATGTGTAAAATGGCAAGGGTCAAATTCAAGGCAAAGAGAGAATTTTTTCACACAGAGAGTTGTTACAAATTGGAACTATCTACCCCCAAGATGTTGTTATAACCCTCCTTCTCTGAACTGTTTCAAGTCCAGATGTTAATACACTCTGGAAGATTTTTACTGGGCTTTATGACTACAGAGCTTATGTGTTTGGAACATTTCCTATCAACACCAACACCATCGGTGAAAATTAATGATGATGATGTTTATGAAGAGGGAACAAGTTTACATGCCATTAACTGCAGTGTTAAGATTAGTATCTGTGCATGTCCATACTATATCTGTACTATCCTCAGAGCAGGATATCTTTTCATGTGCCATTGTACCTGTCTTCTAATAATGTGCTGCACATGAAAAGTAGTGCAATTACATAGCACAAAGATGACAATAACACATGTATGTACACAATTAAGAACCTGAAGGTTGTTTACATATGCCAATTGTTAAATACAGATAATGCATGCGCAGATACCAACCTTCACAGCTGCAGTTGATCGCATGTTATAAGTTTCATATTCCGTTAAATTAGGCACTATAGTTGAATGGCCAATTGTTTATGGAAAAAAAAGTTTAACTGTGGTGGACCTATGTATCATACTTTATACCTAAATTGTTTTCCAGCAAACTACTTCTGAAACCAAGGTTTATAGTGGGAGAAAGTTTTAATGAACATAGAATTTTGACTGATTCCATCAAAACAGTGAAACTTCCCAGCAGAAATGATATTATAACCAAGCAGCAGTGCCCCTAAGAGGTAGAGGCATGTTGCCCTTCCCCAGTCATAGCCTCTCTCCCTGCAACAATCCTCCATGCCTGGACAACTTACACTACAACGCACATGCACAGTGATCCCCCATTTGTTTTTTTTGTTTTTTTTTTTTTTGCTTGCCCCCACCCCTCTTCTTACCCAAACAAACTAACACACACCTTCTTTACAACCTGCTGCTGCCACTATGAGCAGGTGACACTAGTAAGGACTCACCTGCAACAAATGTCCAAGTTAGTTCAAAGCCTACTTCCTCAATGTTCCTGTCTGTGTTGAAGTAAATCCATGCTGAATCTCCAGTTATAGTAAATGGAGGTGGCGTTGCACCTGGGGTTGGATCATCTTGCCCTGGTGGTGTAATGATTCTGTTGTCAAAGTAGTAATGATTATCACCAATACGTCCAGGCTTTAATCCTGTATGGTCTACATCAGCAGCAGAAAATTCCAAACCTGCCCCTACAAAAAGATCATCTTTCTTTGTTTCCACTGAAAATGGTACAGAAAATTCAAAATTGATTTCACGAGCTCCAGGTATGTAAAGAAGATAGACATCACCTCTGCCAGTTTCATACAGATTAGGATAGTTGATAGAACTGAAGGAATTCTGAGCACAGCCATAGCAGGTCTGCAAACTTGTCACTGAAATTCAAATAAAATGAGCATGTCAAAAACTCTTGTATATACCATTACTTGAGATCAGCCCTTACTGGTAGGAATAAACTCTTCTCCTCCTACATGGGCAATTAAATCCTTTCAGCAAAAAAATACACTTCCTCCTTAATCCTCCCACTGTATCCAGGGTTCGTACACTTTTCTGAAGATAAAATTCAAGCTCTTTTCAAGGACTTTTTAAGGTAAAACTTTGTTTTCCAAGGACATCAAACCGCTTTTAAACCATTCTGGAAAATTTTTTCTAGTATGAATACTTAAGCACACCTGCTCATCTTGGGCCATGGTGCCAAAATTTCTGTACTCTGAAGGTACCACTAACCGAGTATCATTACAACGAACCATCAACATTGTACAAAAGATTCTGTAGTTGAAGAAGCATTTTTTGCAGATTTTCGTAAAATGGGCCATAAGGCAAACATGAGACCTTGGACCAAAACTTCCAGAATGCCATAAACAGATCACTAACCTAGCATCATTGTTACAGGCCGTCAACTCTGTTTAACATTATCTGGAGGAAAAGTTAATCACTTTGCAATTTTCACAGAATGGACTCTACAGTCCATCTTGGACCTTGGACCCAAGATTCGTGAACACCCTGAAGGTACCACTAACAGAGTATCATTACGACAAACCCATTAACACTGTACAAAAGAATGTGTATTACAGTAGTACACAATTTGCAAATTTCATAAAAAGAGCCACAGGGCCCACATGGGACCTTGGACCAAAAACTTCCAGTAAACTGTGCCCAGACCACTTACCAAGCATCATAATAACAGACTGTCAACTCTGTTAAACATTAACTAGAGGAAGGGTTAACCATTTTTGCAGTATTTCACAAAATGGACCCTAAGGCACATCTTGGGCCTTGGACCCAAAATTTCTGTACATCCTGAAGGTACCCTACCCAAGTAATGATGAACCATCACCACTGTACAAGAGAATTTGTTGTGGAGCAAAAGCATTTGCAGATTTTCAAAAAATGGGCCACAGGGCCCACATGGGACCTAGGACCAAAACTTCCAGAATACCTTAAACAGACCATTAACCAAGCATCACTAAGACAGGCTGTCAACTCTGTTAAACATTAAATGAAGGAGGGGTTAACCATTTTGTAATATTTCACGAAATGAACTCTACGGCCCATCTCAGGCCTTGGACCTCAAACTCCTGAACACCCTGAAGGGACCACTACTAGAGTATCATTATGACAAACCATCAGCACTGTACAATAGAGTCTGTAGAAGGGGGGGGGCATTTTACAGAATTTCATAAAATGGGCCAAAGGGCCCACATGGGACCTTGGACCAAAAATTCCTGTACACCCCCAAATGGCCCACTACCCAAGGGACATTGTGTCCAAGTTTCAAACAAGTCCATGAAAGCATGTGAGAGAAGGAGCATTGCGAACAACTGTGGACAGAAAGTGTGGCTAAGGAAAGGTATGCCTGAGCCCTGCAAGTATGGCAAGCTAAATGTGCAATAAGTCGAAAAACTGAGTTTTTCACCAATAACTCCCTTTTTCGATCGAAAAACGGAGTTTATCGCGAAAAACACTCTTTATGGACCGAAAACACAGTTTTTCAATAAACTGTGTTTATCAAGCAAAAAACATGGTTGTTCGATAAACACGGTTTTTTGATAAACTCAGTTTATCGAGCAATAAACTATGTTTTTCGAAAAAATGATTATCGACTAAAAAACGCAGTTGTCGATAAATAAGGTTTATCGATTGAAAAACTGAGTTTTTCGATAAACACGGTTTTTCAATATACTCAGTTTATCAACTTAAAAACTCTGTTTTCAAAAACTATGTTTATCGACCGAAAAACACAGTTTTTCGATAAACAGGGTTTATCGATCGAAAAACTGAGTTTTTAGATAAACACGGTTTTGGGTTAACTCAGTTTATCGAGCGATAAACTCTGTTTTTCGAAAAACTCTGTTTATCAACTGAAAAACTCAGTTTTTCGCTCGATATAAACCCTGTTTATTGAAAAACTGTGTTTTTCGGTTGATAAACAGAGTTTTCCGAAAAACAGAGTTTATTGCTCGATAAACTGAGTTTATCGAAAAACCGTGTTCATCGAAAAACTCAGTTTTTCGCTCGATAAACCCTGTTTATCGTAAAACTGTGTTTTTCGGTCGGTAAACAGAGTTTTTCGAAAAACAGAGTTTATCGCTTGATAAACTGAGTTTATCAACCAGAATGCAAAAATGCATTGAGGTTTCGATGATGCATACTGTATATGTTTTATTCGCAATAATGCCATGTTA
>WURT03163887.1:0-10641 GCA_009936505.3 Holothuria glaberrima | reverse complement strand
AATTCTGATGACTTTTTAGTTGAAACAGGGCATGAATAGGGATCTTGTCAAAACCTTTCATAATTTTAAAGACTTCAGATAAGGTCATCTTGTTTCCAAAGACATTAAATTAGAACATTTGAGTCTCACAGAATAGTCCTTATCACAGAGGTTGGGAATCAGTCTTGTAATCCTTCTCTGTACTCCTTCAGTTAAATCAATATCCTGTTGAAGATATTGTCTCCAAATCTGAGAGCAGTAATCAAAGGTGAGGTCTCACCAGATTTTTATAAAGTTGTAAAATGTTTGGCTTGATTTTGTCTTCATAACACCTTTTAATGAGCCCAAAAATCTGGTTTACTGTTTTAACAGCTTAAGCAACATGGCTACTGACAGAGAGGGACTTATCAATAATTACACCAAGGTTCTTTTCTTCTAACACTTCTGTGAGCTTTACATTGTTGATAAAATAGTCACAATTTAAATTCCCTTTTCCAAGGTGCATAATTTTACATTTAGATGTATTGAACAACATCTGCCAGTACTTATTCCACTCGACTAGTTTCCATAAATCATTCTGCAGGCAAGCTGCCTCCTCTAGGGCCCCCAATTTTCGTCTTCACAAAACGGTAAATTCCGTTTTCCACTTTTCTTATTGGGTTTTTTTCCGTTTTCATCTTTAATTTTTCCATAGATTTCCGTTTCAGATATAAACGGCAATTATAAGCTTCCGTGATCTTCCGTGACATACATTTTCTCTTGCAAGATGCAACGTGTGTGTCTCGCATGCGCACACTGCAAGTTATAAACCGTATTTGGTCAGATAATAGCCATCGGACTGATCGGCATCGGGTGGATTATCTCACAATGGATAAGTAATAGGCGACGATAAAATTTTGTCATTCGACCGATTACAACCACCGATTATTTGAAAACTGAAAACGGGGCTAAAATACACTTCAGGCTTCTGCAAATAACTTAATAATTCCCCAAAGCACACATTTCTGGAAGTTCCCGCCCAAAATATGAGCATTGGTACTCACAAAAATTGCAAAATTTAAAGCTCTCCAAATATAACGATCATCATAATTGTTGCGTCAAACGGCACACACTGTTTCCTCATAGCCTACAAGGTGTGCATGCCACGGACAATGCCGTACATCTGCATACAAATTGTTCTACAGGAAGACATGCAATGATTTTGCTACGTTTTTCCAAGTTTCAGTGCTAACCATATGATCCATATCATTTACACACATTTGGTGCACGTACCGTAGCAACTGGAAATTTGGAAACTCGAGGCTCATTTTCCTGCATACATTATGAATTATGAACAAACTAAGGGAAGTGACCCTGTATAAATTAACGCAATACAGTTGTTCAATTACAGGAATTTATCGGGATTTAGTTTTGCGTTTAATAAGACGTAAGTTTTGGGCAGGACACGTTACAGAAATGTATTCATATCGTTAATGAACCATGAGACGCATACATTAGGTAAACTGAGTGGAATTTTAAGTGGCCCTGAAATGCTGAGTTTTCGTATTTGCAAAACACTGGGTGGATAGGCTACTAGTATACAATATTAACAATCCAGTATACAAACCATTTACAAGGAATCTTACGTGGTCGGTGAATGAAAACTGGGCAGAATATATTCTCGTCACGTACTGTAAAATGTGGGATCTATTGCCTGTTCTCGAATCAGATACGTACGTCAGAAGTGTGTATTTCCTCAAGAGCACTCCCAGCAGTGCTTGTTCTGTGGAAAATATGTCCATGCTTCGTTAAAATATGAAAAGATGTTCCGTTTTTAATTTTTTGTGGTCACGATAACAAATCGCAAATTCTGTAATTTATTCGTAAAAAATTGTCGATTCTGTTTTTTCCGTTATTTTCCGCGATCGCAGAAAATCGGGGGGCCCACTCCTCCCATGAACTGACTTTTCTGTAAACTTTTGTATCTTCAGCAAATTTCAAAATCTTGCTGCAAATACCCTTGTCAATCTTGTTGATATAAATAATAAACAGTGTTGGACCTAGAACTGACCCCTGAGGGACACCACTTGTTACAGGACACCAGCTTGAAGAAACCCCATTAATTGCCACTCTCTGTTTCCTTCCAGACAGCCAAGCTCTAATCCAGTCGGTGATATACACATCAATTCCATGAGCAGACTTTTTAGCAATCTTTCATGTGGTACTTTATCAAAAGCTTTGCTAAAGTCCATGTATTATAAGTCAAGAGGGTAACCATCATCAACATATTTGGTCACATCCTCAAGAAATATTAAATTTGTAAGGCATGATTTTTCTTTATGGAAACCATGCTGTGTTTCATGAATGAGGCTGTTCCTTTCAAGATGATCAATAAAACTGTCTCTAAGAATGGATTCCATGACCTAACTACATATAGAAGTCAAGCTAACAGGTCTGTAATTACTGGCAAGGCTTCATTGCCCTTTTTTAAAAATTGGTGTAAAATTAGCGTTTCTCCAGTCCTCAGGTACTACGCTTTCCTGGAAACTTTTTGAAAAAAGTAAACTCAAGGGTTTACTAACAACACTCGCTAGTTGAAGGAGAACATCTGGATAAATACTATTATGCCCAAGGGCTTTACCAGACTTGAGGGCTTTAAACTTGTCCGAAACTACATCACTTGTAATAAAAGAGTTAGGAAATATGGACGGATTAACATAACTAGAAAGACTGATAGAAATGGGCATGGACTGAAGATCCTCAGTAGTAAACACTGACGCAAAGTAATTATATTAAGCAACTCAGCTGTTTCCTCATCAGCAATGGACCAACCTTGTCTTTGATGTGCATCTTACTTTGGTCATATTTATAAAAGGCTTTAGGATTGGATTTAATGTTTCTAGCTAAGTTGTTCTCCTAACTTTTTTTGCCTTTTCTAATCTCACTAACAACAATATTTCCCGATCTTTTATATGCTACATAATCCCAATAAAGTCCTGTATGTTTTTTGACGCTGCCATGCTTTCAGCCTCTGTTTCCTTGCATCCTTGATTTTACAGTTCCACCAGAGTGGTTTGCTCCACCCTTTTTGGCTTTTATAGAGACACAAAGATCGATAGCCTCCAATACCTTTGCTTTAAAAACATTCCACAACTGGTCCACACTGCATGAATCAAAATCAGGCCAGATCACTAAGTTCATAAATTCTCTCATCCCTACATAGTCAGCATTCCTGTTATCAAAAATTATTTCCTTCCAAACCTTCAGTGAAGTGCCACAAATAAGACAAACAATGTTATGGTCACTATTACCAAGTGGTTCAGTTACAAAGAGATTATCCACTATACTTGAATTAATAGTCAGCAGCACTAGATCTAATAAACTGTCCCCTCTTGTAGTCTTCTTGACATGCTGCTCAAGGAAACACTCCAAGGTCAAGTCTAAAAAATTTTCTGCCCCCTCATTGGATTGTAGAGTGTTCCAATTTATTGATCTGTGATTAAAGTCAAGGGTATCATACCCTTGGCTACAAGCTCTGCTAATTAAATTGTGCAGTGCTGTTTCTTGATTCTCATTTGAACTCGGACTACAATAACAAACTCCCAATAATATTGTAGATGTTGGCAGACGCAACCTGCATCAAACTGATTCAGTGTCTCTAGTATCTGTAAGGTCTGATTCCTCTACAATGACGATCTCACTTTTCACTTAAATCAAGCAACCTCCCCCAGCTCTATCACTTATATCCTTCCTAACAAGATGGAAGCCACTTAAATGCAGTTCAGCATCCCTGATTGTGTCCATTGTCCAAGTTTCAGTGATCATGATTATATCAGGTTTGCAGTCATGAACATATGCCCTTAACTCATCCATTTTGTTGATAAGACTCCTTGAATTTAGCAGAACACATCTCAAGATACCTGAATTTGCTGGCTACTATCTAATGCTGGTGAACACATATCACCCCTTACAATTGTGCCTGTGTCACAACTAACATCATCTATCATGTTTACAGAATGTATACTATTTATAACTCTAACATCCCGATTTACAATGAAGTTTCTATGTTATACATTACTATTTACACTCTCCTTTGGAAGCACATTTAAAGCGGTGGTACTAACACGGATTCGTTCCTTTTTTGCCTGGTCATCTACTGATAACTCAACTACCGCATCATGCTCCGACTTTCTCATTATTTGGGCTTTGTAGATGACTAGGTCCTTGTCAGTAAGCCTCCTTTTTCTGAGTTCTTGCCTCAACTCAAAACCTTCTTTTGCTCCTCCTTGGTTTCATCAGGGCCAATATAAACATTATTCCACTCCGCATTGTTATTATATATATTGCACAACTGAAATTTGAACCATAGGGGCAATAAGTTTACGGCTACAGGCCAAAACCCCCAGAATTCATGATTTTTACTTCAGATTGGAATCATATCGGAAATCCCGATATGTTCTTCCGTGGCCCAAAACTATCAAGATTAAATCAAAGAAGTGCAAGATTACAATGCCTGGATCAAAAATTTAGAAGATTTTCTGACCCATTGCATTTCACATATATTAGTACATGTACATGTGACCATATGGCCAACGCTATAGAGAGTGACGACAGTCACCAAAAAGATTTCCTTACCTTTGGCATGAACAACTTTGGAGGCTCTAATTTAGAATCAGTGCCTGGAAGTGACGTATCGTGGTATGCATAATAGTGTTATATACGTGGTAGGCATACAGATGGTGGTAGGGTTATATACAGTACGGTATGCATACGGAGAGGGATAGGGTTACGTGGTACACGTACGGATAGGGATAGGGTTATATACGGGGTTTGCATAGAGGTAAGGTTAGGGTAACATACGTACAGACATGTATATACGCAATGGAGTTAGTCTGTATGTAAAATAAGTCTGTACTTATAATATTTAAAAAACGTTGGCGGTCGGCTCAGCTCGCAGCGCTATAGGTTAGGGCATAGACTCGCAATACAGTTACAGTGCATCACGTTCTTATCCTCGCAATGTACCACATTCGAACCCCACTCACCTGTTTAAAGCGTAGATTTTGAAAAAAAGAAAATTAGATAGGTTGGAGGGGACCTAAGGGACAATTTGGGTGAGCTTGCAATCACTATGTACAGATATGTCAAATACCTTTTTCCCAATATTTTATATTCAACAGCCTCATTTTAATGGTTATGTTCTAAAACCCCAGAGCTTCCGGGGACTTCGCCCTCCGAAACCCCCACCAGAGCGTTGCCCCTGGACCCCACCAGGGGCCGTAAGGTGGGCCCCTGGACCCCTGGCCAATGGTGGGAGCGCTTCGCACTCCCATGGCTCCTTCCTTTCTGACAGGTACCACCTCACACTCAAAAACCCAGGGGAAACCCTGTATAATATGTATGCGTAAGAACCAAGTCAACCAGAAGGTACCTGTTTGTGAACATGCTTTGCGGTTGACCACAATACATACAGTAGCCTAAATTTGGCTTTAAATTGCATCTTTTTGAGAAAGTTTGACAGGGTAAGACTATTATCTGCAGATGTAACTTGCAAAAGTGAGTTGATAAACAAAGTTTGGTGAGAAAATATTGTCATTTGAGGGCATGAGAGGTCCCTGGACATTATGGCCGGGGGATGTGAAAATTTGTACACAGTGCTCAAGGGCTGTGATGAAGGAGTGTAATGGAAACACACAGCACTGTTCAAGGGCTAATGTAAACTAGCCAAGGTAGGCTAAGCCCAAGTCCTTAGGCTATAGAGTCTAGCCTAGGCCTTAGGCACAACCGAAATTTGGTTCATATATAGCCTAGGCCTATGGGCAGTTAGACATGATTCTAGGGATAGACATGAGTCTAGGGAGAGAACATTATCCCTAAACCCCAAAAAATGCTTAAATAATACTCCCTTGTATGATATCCTTGATATAAGTACAGTACTTTGGACATTGCTTATTTAAGAGGCCATTTAACCCTAACCTAACCCCTAAACTGACTTAACCAAAACTTGATTCCTAACCGAACCCCAGGCATAATGAAACCCGAGGTGGAATCCCTGACCAAACCCTGTTTTAACTATAGGGTGTCGTTCTCTCCTTAGTCGCATGTGGGCAGTTAGTGTTACGCATCTGAAAAATGATATTTACTTCAATCGGAATCATATCACAAAACTATCAAGATTAATAAAAAAAAAAAGCACAACATTACAATGCCTGGATCGAAAATAAGTCCATTTTCTGACTCGTCTTCTCTCTCCGAAATGTTCTGCTAGGAAAGGATGATTGATCAACCCAGTTAGCCTCCTTGCACCAGTCGTTTCTTATTTCTTAAATATATTATGTGTATCATTAGATCACGGTGATGAAATAAGAAACGACTGGTACATTTAAATCTAGTACATCCCTAGTCATGTATTTTTGAAGCTGTTAGGAATACCTGTCTACTGACAGACCAGCTAATGACTGGAACTTTTGTGTAGGCAGGATAAGAACTGTGGTAATGAGCCAGATTGGAAAGCTTGCAAAGGTGCAGGGGGTATTTTAATAAAGGCCAAGAGAATTGCGTGGCTGATACTAAAGCGCATCACCACCATCCGTTGGCGTGGAGCGTCCCAAGAAAATTTTGGCCAAAACTACCTCCTAGATTGCAGGAAATCCCCAGGCATTTTGCTTACCTCTTCTGCCCTCCATTCTGACAAGTTTTTAAACCGCCAGTCTGAAGATAATGTACATAACGCGATATACTCGCCCTAGACTGGTATGCACTGTACATGTATAAAGTCTAGCGTTCAGCCTACGTACAGTGCGTACGGCCCTACAAAACTGCCAGAGGTAAAATACGTAATGCCTGTACTGTTGTACACCGTACACAGCACGCACATCCATAGTCCGAGTCTTGTACCTCACCATTACACAACACTTTGGTAAAGTGCATGAGAAAGTACTGTAATGTTAACAGGCATGGGGTGCCAAAACTGCAGGAAGTCAATTTACCTTACACATCATACCTGGTTGTGACACTTCAGAGAGTTGTTTATAGCTGCATAGTGGCTACGGAGGTCAGGAACCTACGTACATGGATAGTCTGCCTTCTAGCCGGTTACAATAAGAACCAGTGTATACAGTATTGTATGTGTCTCGGGATCAATGCTACAGTAAATAAGTATAGCTGCTGATCCATATTGTGCAGATTAAACTTCTCCGCAGTACAGTTTCCAGGTTTTCGAGTGAGGTAACTTTTGTGCGGTTGAATTGCAAACGTTTTATCAAACTTGCGTGGCTGCTGCCAACAAGTTTGCGCGGTTGGAGTTTTCAGTTGTTGAATTTGCACGGCTGGCAACTTCAAGCCACCCATAAAAATGTCAGACCTTGATGCTTAGGGGAAGATATGTGGTGCACGCACACTAATGGTTTTGTTCAAAGTTGAATGAATGTTACCATCCTGTGCAGTTTGCTACCAGGCTAAAAAGGAAGGCTTGGGGAGAACTGTATTTATGGCAGCATTATTTTGGTATGTATCGCAATGTGTGGCTGGAAATGAAAGTACGCTTTCTGAAAATTTAAGGGATCCTTTGGAATGTTTTGAAAAGAATTTGTTTTGAGTTTTTAACTTTGTTCTGTTTTCAGATAAAGTTGAATTGGATGCGGCACAAGCTTTTCTTGAGAGTGCAGCTCAAGCAGATTTGGTAAGACATTTAGAGTTGTACAGTTCTGGGATGTCTATATTTTTGTCAAAGTGTAGGTGGCATTCCTTAGATGATTAAAGGCAAGCAGTCATCATCCCGAAGTACATTTTTGGTTTGGGGGTATGAAAATTCCCAGTTGGTTCCTACTCATTGATTGACATCAAAGTTTGAATATTCAAATGATGCAGAGTAACTCACATTCTAGACAATGCAGAGAAGAGTGTTTGGATTACACATTATAACCTGGTATGCTCAACAGGGCATGGCCTGAAGCAATAAAATAGTTTGTGTCTACAAAAGGAGGAGGTTTATACAGTTAATGGGATGAGCTGCAAGTTGCTTAGATGGGGTGGGAGAATTGGAACTGTATGGGATGACAAGAAATGCCCTTTAATTTGCTTACATTTTGATCTCTTTGATTATTCGTAAATATTTGCAGAAATTCTAACTCCTGCAAAATTGTCAATTTGATCAACTTGATGTTGCTTTGAAAGTAAAGGCTGTATCCAAAGCCAAGACTGCCATTTGCATTGTAGTTACTGCTGTGAGCCATTATTGCGTGACACTAAAAGTTTGGGAAAAATAGCACAAGTCCTGACTGAGTGTCGTTTAATAGCATTGCCATATTGGGCATACTGATCTACCTCTGATCAGGAGTAGGTTTGACAAAAGTTGGTAAAATTAAGTTTACCAAATTTTTAAAACTGTTAGTGCTTGAAATAACCAAAGGGCCCTGAGGCTATGACCTTTGAGCCTCTTCACTTTGTCTTGATGCCTCTTTTAAATAACCTTTCGATCTTTATTATTTCTGTGAAGTAGACCTTTCAAATTTTTGTGTTGGTTCTCCATAGCTTTAAGTTCTGCCAGCTAAATTAATTTAGTACAGCATTTTTGGTTTTAGATGAAAGATAAACCATTGCATTCCTGATGGTTTGTGTTGGTATGTGTCTGTAACACTGAGTTTGTTAACATGGTATATCTAGAAGGAAAACTCAAACAGTTCTCATACTTGGTGTGTGGATGTCCCATATTGAGAAGAGCCCTACCATTTTTTTTTTTTGAAGAGATTGAGGTCATTTGAGGTTACCAGAGATCATACTCCAAACCTTATTAATATGATATCCATAGATAGGAAGCATGGATGTACAAGATTCGTACTTAGCATGTAGATGCATGATATTAAAGAAGTTCCCTGCTGTATTTTGGTAGAGGTCAAGGTCAACTGAAGTCACTAAATGGGGACATAAAAAGAAATTGCATAACAAAGTTTATGCTTGAAAATTCAAACAACTTTTGTACATGGTATTTATGTACTATATTTACATTACAAAATTGATGCTGATGTCTTTGTGTTATGTGAAAGGTCATTTCAGGTCACCAGAGGTCAAAGTCTAAAAACCTTGTCAGTATGTTATCTCAAGGTAGATATATAGCAATGTCTCATACATGGTGGGGATGCATCATATAGGTCCACAACATTAGCATTGTATAGCCTTTGTAGTTCTGGATGAAGCTAATGTCCCCTGAATTTGGAAGTTCATTGAAATTTTTGCATTCTGTTTCATTTCTTATATCTAGCCCTGAACTTGTATTAAATATGTCAGTAGAAATCAAAATGTAACATTTTGAATTTGGCCAAAAAGGATCATTTTATTTTGAGATTTCTTGCATTCAGATAAGCTGAAAATGAATTAGGCCAAAAGGTATAACCATTTTCTAGATTAACTGAATTTTTTAAATAATTGTGTAACTGTTTTTGGTGGATTAATGCAAAATTGAATTGTGGACCCTGGTTGTGTCAGATTGCAGTTTCAACCACTTGTATCATGATGAAGTTTTTCCTTTACAGCCCAGGTTCTTAGTTGCCCTTTCTGGAATCCTTGCTGAAGCTTCGAATTCACCTGTAGCCCGTGTAGCAGCCGGTTTACAGCTTAAGAATCACCTTACCTCCAAAGACCCTATCATACGCCTCCAGCATCAAGATAAATGGATGAAATTGGAAAAAGCCACTCGGTCAGCTGTGAAAGAATGTGTAAGTAACCTTGGTTTTTGATTCCTTGCCGAAGGCAGGCAAGGAATCTATGGGATGGTGATGTCGTGTGTGTGTATGTATGTGTGTACGTGACACCTAGCTTGTAAACACGATATCTCAAGTTAGCAGTGACCGGCCCTTTTCATATTTGGTATGTAATTTGTCATGTTGAGAGGAAGAACCCTATTGTTTTTGGTGGAGGTCAAAGGTCATTTGAGGTCGCCGGAGGTTAAACTGCGAAAACCTTGTAAACACGATATCTCGAGATAGGAAAGACCAACACTTTTCATATGTAGTGTATAGATCTGTTATGTTAAGAAGGAGAACCCTATTGCTTTTGGTGGAAGTCAAAGGTTATTTGAGGTCACAGGAGATAAAACTGAGAAAACCTTGTAAATGGCTTGTAAACACGATATCTTGAGATAGCAATGACCGACACTTTTGATATATGGTATATAGATTTGTCATGTTGAGGGGAAGAACCCTATTGTTTTTGGTGGAGGTCAATGGTTATTTGAGGTCACTGGATGTAAAATTGCGAAAACCTCGTAAATGGCTTGTAAACACAATATCTCAAGATAGCAATGACCGACAGTTTTCACATTTGGTATATATATTTCTCATGTTGAGAGGAAGAACCCTATTGTTTTTGGTGGAGGTCAAAGGTCATTTGTGGTCAACAGAGGTCAAAAGCCGAAAACCTTGTAGACGTGATGTCTCGCGACAGCAATGACCTACACTTTTCATATTTGGTATATAGATTTTTCATGTTGAGAGGAAGGACCCTATTGTTTTTGTTGGAGGTCAAAGGTCCTATGAGGTCACTGGTGGTTAAACTGCGAAAAACTTGTAAATGTCTTGTAAACACGTTATCTCGAGATAGCAATGACCAGCACTTTCCATATTTGATATGTAGATTTGTCATGTTGAGAGGAAGAACCCTGTTGTGTTTGGTGGAGGTCAAAGGTCA
>WURT03163865.1:0-10641 GCA_009936505.3 Holothuria glaberrima | reverse complement strand
AAAATCTGTGTTTCAAAATTTGCGTATTTTTAGGAACTAAAATAAATTGGCATCAGTGAGGGGGCCATGGGGAGACAACCCCTCCCCTTTGAAATTTTTTTAAAGATTAGGTGTCCTTAGATGCAGTCTGGTGCTACATATGCTTCCTTTTCATGTTTTTTTTTTTTGATGAAGTAAAATTTGTGTTAAAAAATTACGTATTTTTAGGACCAAAAAAAAAAAAAATTGGCATCCGTGAGGGGGGGACATGGCCCAATGCCCCCTTGCGTACGCCAGTGGGTGAGGTAAGTTCAGGTGGGGTGAGGAGCCATTGCACCTTCGGGGAAGGATGAGACCCACGTCGGGAAAATTTCCCAATCTTTTGTGGGAGAATGAGTGTGTACGATGAACTTTTAAACCTCCGACGGCGACTGGTACTTTGTCGGCCCAACAGTTTAGTTGAGTTACTTTCAAGAGGACAACTGCTTCAATCAAAGCCTCATATTTTCGGTTTTCCAAAATACATTGCGAAACCCACCTTTTACATTTTCTTAAAAGTACCCAAGTTTTTAGTATCCCCTAATACCAACATTTAAAATTTCTCCACTAAAAATGACCAATTTTTTCTCCCCAAGAGTGCTGAAAATTTTATTCACCATCCTTCCAGTAATCTGCCGCTTTTGTCCTGGTTTTGGGCGATGGCCTCCGCCCCTACTCCTGTCAAGAACTTGCTTAGTGCAATCCTTTAAATGAAGTGGGATATAAGGAAAATATTTATACCATGTAATGTATTTTCGTAGCTGTATTTGAGAAATCTGACTTTCTGTTTCGGTTGTTAGTATGTGTGGAACTACGGCATAAATAAGATTAAACGTGCAGCAATCACACAACTATTAATTTATATTAAATGTATTACGGTGTTTCAATCTATGAAATTGATATTTGCCAACATGATCTAGATCAGTGAAAAGGGTAATTCGTCGCAATATCCCATGCATAACCAGTAAATGTTCGTTTAAAACTTTCCGAACATGATGTAAATGAAGTCACGCAAGTAATACATTTTAGCTTTACAAACTGACAAAGTATGGACTTTTTTTTGTTTTTTGTTTCAAAACACATTTTTCTGTTATCTTCTTTTATGGAGAGGGAGTTTGAACTTGGTCGGTTTTCCAGTTTCTTTCTTTTTGGTGCGTGTGTGTGTGTGTTTTTTTTTTTTTTTTTTTGTTCTTTTGGTAAATTTATGGGTGATATCTCTTCTTTAAGGAGCCTAGTCGACTGGAACATTGTTTCCAACCACAGTCATTCCGAAATTTAGATTTATCTTGTTAATTCAACTATAGTTGCCCTCTCATACAGGTTAAAACAGTGGTTTGGGAGAACTTACATCGACGATTTGTTAAGTGTGAATTTGTTACCTGCGTTTTCCAAGCCATTACGTGATTTTGGGGAAATAAGTGAACATGACTGTCCTCGCCTCTCTAGCTGTCTAGGAGATAGGATCTTCTTTACAGTTTATGCGATTTTCTCTGCAGTTATGTATTTTTTTCTTTGAAAACATTCCCTTTTTAGGTAATAATAGTCCCCGTCTATCTGTAACGAGCATAATTACCTAATAACATCAGGCTATGATAACAAAACGCCTTTAAAAGTTTGAACGAAAGGGCAGGGGACTCACTATCAAGGTGTTTATAGTGCCTTTCACTTTTGACAATGTGTAGACTTTGTTGTCCAGCAACCTTTTGCGTGGTTCTTTCCCTTAAGAAGTTGTTACGCCTAGAGATGTTACTGACTATTAGGACTCGTCAAATGAGGAAATGTAAATCATAGGCGTATTAGTCAGGGGTCTAGGGAGACGTAGCCCCGGAGTTCATGTGGAAAAATCCTATTTCTCTGGCACATTTTGTTAAAATCGGGCCTTTAGTCGGATTATAATGGTTTCGGGCAAACGCCTTAGCGCCCCCCAAGACAATCTCCCGTACACCCATGGTAATTGTTACATAAATTTAATTCATTCTCTTTACTGGTGAACTTAAATGGGTTATGATTGTAGAGCACTAATTAAAAGTTGTTTCCCTGCATTATACAGCCAGTGGGTGATTCTCGCATCGATCAATGTTATCTTCAAGTTTGTACATGGAAATGACACATACCCATAACAAGACTTGATTTTCTTTGTCAAAAAAAGATCCTTTAAAGAAAAAAATTCGCAAATCTTAAAAACTTTTCCTGTTGAGATGAATTCAGAGAAGCTTGTTGAGGGGCTGTTGATACATTACAATTTCATATATGATCTTGCTTTCATCTTCGAAAAGTTATAAAGACAGTGTTTAGTAATCACACTTTGGAATTACTTTAATTTTGGCCACATCTAGTATTGTGAGAAGAATATTTAGGAAACAGGTTCCTTCCAAAGGTCTGATATTATCATATTTGTTTAGCACAATATACGTTTTTGTCGACAAATGATAAGAGGTAAGAAGCATTCAGCAAACTCGGGGATTTGGGGAGGAGATGCGTTGCCACAAATTACGGCATTCTTTTGGCCTGGCATAAAGTATATAAACTGGTTGGGTGAATCAGGGGTCAACCAGATTCAGATATAGCCTTACAACTACCATTTGTTGACCAGTTGACCAATCGGAAGAAAGGGAACACTGTTCGAAAATTCAGGTCCATAACTTAGGAGCAGTGGGGCCGGGGGGGCATAAAACATTTACGCCTTGTAGAAATTGTAAGAACAAAAATTATAATTTCCGTTTATGTTAACACATCCCATTCCTTGAAAATGATTTTCCCTCTGGCAGTCTGGAAGCCTTCTCGCCCCCTTCAATGATACGTTGTCTGGCTAAGGGCAAGGATGAAAATGGGTCTAAGAGCGCTAAGCCTTAGTGATTCGCTTTTTTCATATGCATATTAATGAAGGCAGTTTCAATTCACATGATACTCAAAATACTTCTTTTAATGAAAAACAAAAAATTTGATTTGTTTAGCTCTTTGACGTATTTAGGGTAAGATTGTAGTGACACCTTTTCAAGGTGGAATATTGTATTTTATAATTGCTACATGTAATATGGAATCCGCAATATTTATGATGAAAAAACTCAGCTCTTCAGTACTACCGTTCCTGCTTACAGAGGGCATTCCGTAAAGACATTTTGATTTTTCGCATTCAGAAGCTCAACATGAAAACTGCCAGAGATATTTTTTTTTCTTTTAAAGCAATACGGCCTAAAGAATTTATAAAAGTATGGGCAGAAGCCTAAACTATTGAATAAATCTTCATTTGTTTACAACAAATGATAACTTGAAAACACTGAGGGAAAACACCATAGCCACATTGTTTCGTCAACCTTATCAGATATGGTTTCCAAATTTGACCAGTGTGCGTATAGCTGGTGAGGTTTTTGTTTAGCACTTCGCTAAGATTAACCTGTGTGGCAGAAATTAAAGAGAGCCACTACGCAGTCACAAATTCATCAGGTCAATTTTTATCCGAGAAGAGCATTGTATTGGAATGTAGAACATATGACGATATTTACTGAGAGACGCTTTATGTCCACGTGGCAAAACATGCATAAGATGCATTACAATACCATGACGTGCAAATTTGCAATGCGGCAAACTATGAAAAATTGATGAAAAATTTAATGTAGCCGCAGTAAATATTGATAATTGATGATTTTATACATTGATTGCAGTTCAGGGATGTTTATTGTAAATTTATTCAAAATATTTACCACGCTAGACTCAAGAAAAGCCTCCCCATGAAAAAATTGAAAGGGAAGCACACATGTAAAGCTTCAAAATTGTTTAAGTTTGGGTGAAATGGACGCATGACCTTTGACCGTCCAAATTACCATGTTCGGGTAAATTTAAAAGGTGACAACCAACAGAAAATGAAAGTTGATATCCAGTAAGGAATATTTTAAGGGTAGGTGTCAACTTTTACAAAGTTGTCCGGGAGGGGGGGGGGTCAAAAATTTTCAGACTTCGCCACTAGTCTAATGGTGCCACCTCTAGATGGGGTTGCGGGCGATAGGGGGTGAGCAGAACTTAATCACAAAAGTAATCCCTTGTTATGATATATTTTGCAAGTTGGCAAAATATGTATAAAGTTCAGACTGAGCTGCTTTAGTTTTTCATACTGATTATCTGAGTGCGCGTGGTTGGTCTAGTGGTTAGAGCATCCGCCTCTCACGCGTACGGCCCGGAGGCCCGGGTTCGATTCCCAGGTCGAGTCATACCAAAGACTTTAAAAATGGAACCTTCTGCCGTTGTGCGTGATGCTCCGCATAAGCAATGGAGTAAGGGAAAACAAGCCAGTGACCCACAACTGGAAAAAAGGCCTGGCCGGCTCGACTTGAACCGATTGGTTGTAAACGGGGCCGTTAAACCTCATCTAACTAACTAACTAACATACTGATTATCTGACTTGCTTCCTAAAACATGCATAAAAGAATACACGTGCAACTAGAGGTTATCACAAAAGGAAAATTCATTGCCCGAACCTGCGAGCGAAATACATAAAGGAGTACTCCTACGCGGGGAAGGGTCATGGTCCTCTCTCAGGAGAGTTTGAAAAACATCCGCGCCTATGTTTCTTTAGCATATACAAATGTTATGCAATATAGGCTATGCCCCGCAACATGCAAGGCATGGTATACTACACAGGTTTTCTTCAAATCCCCAACCCCTCAACAGCATCAGGCTGTCGTCGCTTCAGGTCGCTGGCCCGGCGTCGGGAAAATCCTGGCGCTACCCCTGCTGTGAATTACAAAATACAAATGGTAAGTGAACTTCACAATTTACACTGAATGTAATGGTTATTTATAAAGTCTATTAAATTAGCCAGCATAGGCTAGGCCTAGGTGCGTGGTTATTGTCACTGACAGCGAGTATGTGCTGGAACCAAGCCTGCCGCTATCTTTTTGCAAAACTGCAAATCTTGATGGCTGCTTTCAAGCCTGGCAACTGCCATTTCCGGCGATCTGGGATGTATTAAAATCTCAAATTTTCTTGGTACGTTCTGCGCCAACTCCTGGTGGCGCTCCGCTCAGATAGTAAACGGGAGCCCCCTGCAAAAGTCTTCAGCCCCCAAAGCCCCCCCCCAAACAAAAAATCCTAGCTGCGCCACTGATGGCCCGGAGTGTAGTCGCAGTGTAGTAAGGCTGTGACAGTGTAACTGCCATCGACCAAAAGGCAACTCATCTTTTAATGAACTGGCCAATAAAGAAGTCTTTGAAAAATCAGGCGACGGCTCAGTGTGCTCGCTCCATGTGAGACTAATAGACAGTTAACAGAATTTTGAATGTATCCACCTTGGCAGTGTGTTTCGGGTATGGTTATTTGTTTACCTAAAACCCGACTGCAACCCAATGCACCTGACCACTAATACCGACAAAATCATTCCCGACCAGCAGTAAGGTTGAGTTGCATTACATTCCAAGAGCCTGCTTTTATTTCACGGTGTCGGACGTAGTGTTTACTTCATGGCCTGATTCAGTCTTCAGAAGACAATGGCTTCCCGAATACTGTATTAGAGATTACTTACTGACACAGAACCCTTAATTTGTGATACTTTCCCAACAGTGAAGAATGATTTCTGACAAATAGAATAGTTTGCCGACAAAGTTAAATCTGGGAGGTGTTAGGTCTCTGGTGAAATGTACCCAAAGCAATAAACATTTCCACCAGGCACTAATTCCCTTAAAGTAAAACACAGTTGATCATAAAATTTCCCGACATTTCTTTAACCCCAGTTTCCCAAATAAAAGATTTTTATAGCAAAGTCAGTGCATTGCATTTTTTCCCGACAGACGCCAAATTTTTTCCCGACGGACGACGCTTTAAAAAGTTCTGGGAGTGCAGCACATCCCTTGGTAGTGATTCCGCTGGTTGCAGTTTATTTTACTCAAATTTTAACTTGCTCCGTTACGGGATTGCAAATGTAACTTGTTACATGGTTCTGTTACACAAAATGTAACTTGTTACTGTAACGACGTCACTTATGACTCGTCACTTATGCCGACCCTGGTGTTATGATGGTCTACATCAGGCTTTCTCAACTGGTGGTGCGCGCGGCACTATTTCAGATGGGGCGCGTCGGGTCGGCTGACTGCATGACAAAAATTCAAAACTAAAATTTCAAATTGGAATGACAAATTGAACGAGCGGCAGAGCACTTCTATTATTCAGATATTCACACTCTCAACCTGTCAAAAAATTGACTTTGAAATGATGCTAAATGTTGCACCAGATTGCATCTGAGGGTACTTTAATATTCAAAAATTTCTCAAAGGGGATGGAGACACACCCTCCCCTTAGACCCCCTCCCCCAGGCCGGCGATCAGGCCCTGCAGTTCGTCCCCTCAAAACAAAAAACCCTGTATGACTACGCAAGTGTCTCACAGGAATTACTCCCACAGGAAGAATAGTCACCAGGTTGGATGGTGGCTATTCTTGTATTTTGTTCAATTAAAGTGGCACTTCACTGAATATAGCTGAGAATGCCTGGTCTACATGTTTTTATCGTAGGACTTTTACTAATATCATCTACGCGTATAAACATCGCACATTGCAAAGACGTAGATACCGTGTGGAATCATACAGCCTGGAACTGCAGAGAACAAAGTAAATGCTGTGTGACCAGAGGTGGAGCTAGGGAATTCGGTCAGATGGATCGAGAATGGCCTGTAGGGGGGGGGGCTGTAAAGTAGGTAGATGCCCTACGCCTCAATACGGTGAAAACATAAAAGGGCGCCGACAGGCGATTTGATCCCGTCAAGGGGAGGGGGAGGGGCGAACGACCCCTGATTATATGTACGCTCCTTCATCGTTTGTGACGACGAATTAAGTTCATAAAAGTGACAAAAAATTCTGCTGGTCTTGAGCCCCTCAAGTCTCGGGAATTTTATCGCCCAGTCAAGAGTCCGGAATGTACGGGACCAAATCCAAGTCCTAGTTCGAATCCTGGCTTTCTTAATCCGAGTCACGGGTCCAGTCGTTAAATCGTGACTCGAGACGCGGTCGCGAGTTCTGCAGAACTCCCCCCTCCAATTTGTTTGGGGTGGTTACGATAAGTAGCCTATGTAATCCACGACGTCGACTAGTTGCCCCGAAGGCTTACTCCTACGCGTAGGAAGCTATTTGAAACTGGGGGCCTAAACCTTGTTTCGGATAGCCGTCGTGGGGGAGGGGTCTAAGCAGCTCAAGGTCTAAGAAGGGTGAAACACACAAATTTCGCTGGGGGCTGGGGCCCCAGCCCCCTACGCCCTCTACGCCTTTGGGCTTACTGTTTTACTCTAGGAGGGCAGATTCTTCCAAAGAAACCCACAAGTTTCAAATTCTTTTGCAATAATAATTATCGAACGTCGCTTTTCCTGCGTCAAATTTTTTTTTTGTCCACCATCCTTCCGGCAACTCGTCAATTTTGTCGGGGCTGCTCTCCCTCGTTGGGAAGCTTGGCTACCAGTGCAGCATTCCTGCAAAAGTAATGCACAACCCAATTGGAACAACCCTCGTAGGCTTATCATCACTTTTGGATATTAATCTGATTCTGTTAATGGAAAGTACACAACATTTCAAAAAGTTATCTTTCTTTTACGCTTAACGCGTCATCAATTCATGACTGTCGTTCGGTCATACATTAACTCCGGGGATGACAATTTGTTTTACCGAGATGAAATGTTTACAGTGACAAAAAGGGTGGAATGATCTGTCATTGATTATCACCTATTCAAGTTAAGTTTACTTGCACTGACATTGGACGAACATGATTCAGTTTTCAAGTTTTATACTCACATATAAAAGAAAAAGAAGAGGTGTGATCGTAGTACAGTATATATCAGTAAACAAGTAAGGCACCATGCACACCCATTTTCGTGTTTCTCTACAATATGTGTGGTACCTTTAACGTTGCATAAATCCAATATGTTTGAAATGACGGGCGTTACAGCTAGATATTGCACTGAAAATAAAAGCTCGCGTAGCGCGCAAAATTTTTTTGATGTGATAGAAAGAACTGTTACAGAATTTACTGCCTACGGACCTGATAAAGAGCCATGTGGAATATTTTCTGAGCATATCTATGTCTTCACCACTACTCGCCTACATGTAGTTTTTTGGTTACCGCACTTTTCATTTTCAGGTCACAAAAAGTGGAGGACAAATGTGTTAGCGTCCCTTCCTCTCAAAAAAGTGGAGGGGACATGTCCCCCGCGCTCCCCCAAATCGACGCCCATGTGCACACCTGAAAGTAGTTTCCTAGCTATCCCCATTGTCAATAAATTACCGAGTTTATTTCATTATTTTACGACAGAATTTAGTTTCCAAGTATACCAATTTACTGGTAGCCTGAAAATTTGTCCTATTTTAATACACTTCGTCTGCTCCTAAAATACTTTTTGAGATATCCTCAAAAGCTTAAACTACTTAAACAGATGCCAGCTTAAGTCTTTGTCTGAACATTCTTTGCAATTAACTTACGGTGGGAATTGTCTTTCACCTCGGTCAACCACTCTTGCTCGTTAGTATATCGCTCGATATATGCGTAGGAAGCTGCTCTCGACTGGAGGCTGAACGTTGTTTCGGACCGCCTTCCTAGTAGAGAGCCTGGTCTAAGGGGAGTGGGGGTCCCTCCCCTTTGAAAATTTTTTAATACTTGAGGGTCCTTAGATGCAATTTGTTGCAATTTTTGGGCAAATTATAGAAATTTTTTGCAAAGATTTGTCAATTTTTACAAAAGGAACAAATAAGGGGTTTTGTCCTTGAATTGAGGGGTGAAACCATAGTTCCGCACAACCACATTTCTTACTGGGGTAAGTTAGTCCCCAGCCCTCTTCCTACGCTTTTATCGCTCGGACGTTATACTAATAGATTTATTTAAACACGATTGCATAAAATGGACAGTGTGTCTAATTCACTTGAAGAACTTGTGGCCTTGTTCAAAATCTTTGCATAGTTTAGTAAAACATCACTCAAACGTTACTTTTAAACTTCATTAATCAATTTTAATATAATGTCTTCAAATATATTTGCCCATTGATAGTATTCTTCTCAGTTAAGAAATATGTCGTAGTTGTACACACACTTATTGCGCGTAAACATGTATTTTGTAAATGTACGACTTAAACAGAATTGAGTATATATTTGTGCATAATTTTTTCGCAATTTCACCTTTTTACGTTCTGCACCATTCTATGTTCTTTTGTTGCTATTGTTTTATTGTACCAATTGCCATGTTTTTTCTTAGAATGGGTCGGACTTGAAAAGCTCCTCTCATTCTATTTCCTTTCTTCCATCACACTTAAGCAATATTATCTGATTATGAAAACTACAAAGTACTTTATTATTAGCCTACTTAATTAAGCACTGTTTCAACTTCGCCGTCTGTATGATTTAATATTGATAAAAAATCGGTTTTTGTTGTATTTAAGTTTTAAGTTTAACGTTTGAGGGTCAGGAAGCCATTCGGCTCATTGAGGACCAGAATACCAGAGTGAGCGTGGATGAACACCGACGAAATTCGCCTTCTCTTTTCGACTAGTGCTCAGAGGTTAACGAGGCAGGCGTGTACTAATCGCTCCCAACCCTGCTCCCGGGACCGCCATTTAACGTCCCCATTCGACGGACGTGAGTGTATCCCAGTCTTTAGCCACTTTCCCAAAGGCTGGGAGGGGTGGAGGTACCTTGCTCTGCACCACTGCTCGACAGCTGAACCGCCGAGCAAAGCTCACAACTTCCTGAGTCGGACAACTTCACTTCCTGAATCGGACAACTTCCTGAAACGGACAATTTGATAATGGTAGATATAAACTTGAAACTAGATCATTCCAATCACAAGGCGTTCCGGACCTTTTTGTAACGTTTTTTACCATAAGATTAGTTAAGATTAATATCGGTCGAATAAAGATAATTGCCAGTTCAACCAGGCCCGTAGCCAGACAAGTAAAGGGAACGAGGTAGCTTCCAGGCGAGTTTGTTCTGGATTTGTGCACTGTGTGATACACTAAAATGCAGTAGTACAATGGATTTCCTGAGTTGGAATTTTGCTAGCCCGTCCCTCTCTACGGGCTTAGGTTCAATACTGGGCACGCTGGGTGAAGCGCCGTTAAAGTGGGAATTCCCCGTTCTGTTAGCATTTGAGGGCGCACTGGAGTGTCTATTTTCCAGAATAATGCTACGCATGCTATTGTATATGTTGCATACAATTCCCGTTGATCATATGCCCAGCTTACTATACGTATTCAACGTATTATCGTTGATGTCTGGAGTACAAGGCCCGAGTTAACGTTTCCACTTATGAGATTAAACTGAAGTCAAAAAACTTCATAATTTTCAGGAGGATCACGCTATTACGGATTTTAATACAGAGAAAAAGTAAATTGCATAGTTAATGTAATCATTGCTTAAAATTATCTAATTTTTGGATTAAGCAGAAAATCTTTCTTTTCTTTCGGGAAAATAAAAGTGTTTTCAACACTAATAAAAGTACTTTAGACCTTTCCATCTGCGCTGCGAGCGCGACGACAGTCTGACTCGACAATGTACTAGATCTAGAGCAGTCACTAGCACTAGCCAAGCGTACTGACTTAGCCTAGACATGAACCGCTGAAGGCTTGAAACATCATGGCATTGTGAATTCAGACTTTTGGCTGCTTT
>WURT03163854.1:0-10642 GCA_009936505.3 Holothuria glaberrima | reverse complement strand
ATATATATACAGATAGATAGATATATATATATATGTATGTATACATATATATGTTAGTATATATATATATATATATATATTAGGGCAATAGCTGTTATCTTCCCAAAATTTTCCAGGGGCTTTTAATTCTAGGTGTCGTGCCCCTATCTTCCTTGACGAAAGGCCTAGGCGCATGTCCACTATTGCAATTTTCATGGAAGGAAAACCTAATATTTGCCTCACGTTATCTTTGTATAGCCTTAAATTACTGCATGAAAACTTAGAATAGGTACAGATTTTCGTTTTTACGTCAAATGCTATAGTAATGTTCATTTCTGTTACAAATTTTGTAGTTCGGAAGAATTTTGCAACCGTGATACGAACGGAAAGTCACCTTCAACTATAGACATGTACATATTTAATGCTTTGGTTCTGTTTTCTTGTAGAAGTAGTCTAGTAGTTCCGTAATGAATCAATCGATATGCAGATCCATTTCTCGTTGCGTCATGTTTACTGGACCATGTAGGAGGCATATGTGGAGTACGTGTTTGCACGCAGCACCTATGCATAAGTGGAAACGCGTACACACTATGTTGTGCACCAGTGCACGTCTCAGTGCCTAAAGTGGTTGGATTGGTCAGTTTTAGTACGCGTGCATGTAGATATGAGCCTTCCCCAATATCGGCGGTTCTATGCGGTTGCCATAAGTGGCGAAGGTGAAAAGGATCTGTATGTATTATCGACAAAAAACTGATATTTATTTCAGAAATGCATACCATAGAGGCTGTAGCTAGATGTTGGTTTACAGTAGTCATTTTCCCTTCCTTTATGCGGACTGGAATATGACTTAACTGCAGTGCATTTTTTATCCCACCATATGTTCATTAGACAGGCTGGTCAAATCTGAAGTATTTAAACGTTTTCCAACGACAATCAAGTCAAGAAAGTTTGCTTATCTGTTCTCCTGATTTCAGCCGACAGTTTGTTGTGGAGATACACGGTACTTTGTGCAGTATTTTGTTTTGTATATTATATTCAAGATGATTTCGATGCAATATACAAGTCGTTTTCATCCAAAACTTGGGTTTACGAGTGGTTATTTCGTCTGCAAAGGAAGCCTGGGCTGGGTGGGCTCAGGTCCCTCCGTCAAAAGTGTCTTAGGACGGAAGTATGCTTCCTTCTTTGTCGTCTCCGTAAAAGTGTTAAACATTTGCACTGATTTTCCTTATAATTTGCCGAATGTGTTGCACCAAATCACATCTATAAGAACCCACAGATATTCAAAACTTTTCCAAAGGGGAGCCCCTCCCCTTAGACCCCTCCCCCACGACGGCGGTCAGAAAAAACGTCCAGCAGCCTTCCTGTCGGGAACAGCTTTCTGCGCCCATAATTAATTTAACGTTCTAGATGAGAAACCTTACTTTCTTCAGTGCTACCAATTACCGGTGATTTAGCTGTCAACGTTTGACTAGAGAGCTGCTACTTGGGCAAGTAGCAGCTCCCTGGTATGACTGTGAGTGTTAGACCATGCATTGACTATAAGCTTCCAAGGAACAATTGGTCAGTTCCACCCCATTCCTAACAGGAACTACGGATTCTTGTGAGCCTCTTTAATCCCCTTATGGTCTATGTTTATTTTGTTCGTGTGAACATGTAATTAATCTTTGCAAATGAGATATTAACTCATGACTTTCACCTTCGAGGGTTTTTTTATTCCTTGCCGAAAGCAGGTAAAGAATCTATGCGATGGTGATGTCGTGTGTGTAAGTGTGTTTGTATGTGCGTGTGTGACGCCTACTTGGAAACACTATATCTCAAGAACGGTAAATGTGACGGATCTCATACTTAGCATGTGGATTGCCCACATTGAGTAGATGATCCCTACTGTTTTTGGTGGAGGTCAAAGGTCATTTGAGGTCATGTGAGGTAAAAAGGTCAAAATCTTGTAAACATATCTGAAGAAGGGTACCTGTGATGGATCTCATACTTAGCATGTAGATTGCCCTTATTGAGTAGATGATCCCTATTGTTTTTGGTAGAGGTCAAAGGTCATTTTGGGTCACCAGAAGTCAAATGGTAAATACCTTGGAAATTGCTTGTAAACATGATATCTCAAGAAGGGTACCTGTGAGGGATCTCGTACTTTAGAATGTACATTGCCCATATTGAGCAGATGATCCTTTTGTTTTTAGTGGAGGTCAAAGGTCATTTGGGGTCACCAGTGGTCACAAGGTCCAAACCTTGTTAATAAGATATCTCCAGTAGGGTAACTCTGAGGAATCTCACACTTTAATAACATATGCATTTGCCCATATTGAGTAGATGATCCCTATTGTTTTTTTGTGGAGGTCAAAGGTCATTTGGGCTCACCAGAAGTAAAAAGTCAAAATCTTGTAAACACTCTATCTCTAGAAGAATAACCGAGAGGAGATCACAGGTCATCTGGGGTCACTGGAGGTCAAACTCTGAAAACTTTTAACACTCTCAATGTAGGAAGCTAGGATATATACTTCATAAATCCAGCAGAGAACTCATATGGGTTTTGTCAGATGTCAGAAGTGAAATTACCAGATGCCAAAAAGCAAATTCCCAACAATTCCCAAAGTCAAATATAAACACAAAACTGCATCATTCCAGCACATTAAGATTACATTAAACTAATGACTGAAAGAAATGGGACATCCTGCAGAGAAGCCAAGTATCTCAATTTAAGGTGATACTGTTTTTATTTTTATCTTTAATTCTGCCATTATGAAAACCTGCATCAAATACACCGCTTTTTAATTGCAGAATCTCTGCCCACAAAGCAGAGGACAGTTGTAGAAGTTCACTAGCTTATTTGACAGACAGTCCTTGTCCTTATAGGGACGTCCATGTGAGCATGCATCAATTGGAAATAGGAATTAATTAAATGCTACCATGGGTTATTAATTATATAAAAAGAACTAAGTTACTGACCATTTGGATCAAGATACCCTTGAGCGTGCATGAATTGTGATTGCTTAACGAATGAAACAAATTGTAACTGTGTACTGTCTGTGTGGATATCCCTTGCCTAGCCAATGTTTTTCTTCAGAGCAATTTATTTATGCTTGAATGTGTTTGTTAACACAAGATGTGCACAGAGCAGGTTTTGTGCAACTTTGGTGAAACTTGGTAGATGAAGTAAGCATTCACTGCCAACAACTTTGAAGACCTGTAGCAGTCAACAGAGATACAGGCAAACTTCACATAAGCTAAAAAAATTTGTATGGTATGCTCATGGCCCAGTTTCATTTCATTCAGCAAGGAACCAACATGCCCAATGGACTTTTGTGGTAAGGAGAGGAGAAAAAACCTTTAAGGTCACATGATTTTAACAGGTTTTGATTGTATTTTGACAGTATTAACATGATATCTCAAGTAGAACAACTGTGTGGAATCTCATACTTATCATGTGGACGACTCATGCTTTTTGATTCCTGCCGAAGGCCGAAGGAATATATGCATTGGTGATGTCGTGTGTATGTGTGTGTGCGTATGTGACACTTTGCTTGTAAACACGATATCTCAAGAGAGGTAACTCCGAGGGATGTCATACTTGGCTTGTAGATTGCCCATATTGAGATGATCCCTCTTGTTTTGGTGGAGGTCCAAGGTCATTTGGGGTCACCAGAGGTCAAAACCTTATATAACACGATATCTCAACAAGGGTAACCCCGAGATATCGCAAACTTAGCATGTGGATTGGCCATATTGAATAGATGTTGCTTGTTGTTTTTGGTGGAGGTCAAAGGTCATTTGGAGTCACCAGAGGTGAAAAGGTCAAATCCTTTTAAATATGATATCTCAAGAAGGGAAATTCCGAGGTATGTAATACATGGTATGTGGGTTGGCCATATTAAGTAGATGATCCCTATTGTTTTTTGTGGAGGTCAGATCATTTGGGGTCACCAGAGGCCAAATGGTCAAAACCTTGTAAAAACTATCTCAAGAAGGATAACTGTTAGCGATCCCACTTATGACATAGGGGTTGTTCGTGATGACGAGATACTTTCTTTTGGTTTTGGTGAAAGTCAAAGGTCATTTGGGGTCACAAGATCAAAACCTTTTAAACACAATATCTCAAGAAGTGTATAATTGTGACAGATCTCATACTTTGTGTGTGGATTGCTAATAATGAGGAGAAGAGCCCTATCATTTTTGTGGCGGTCAAAGGTATCTAAAATAGGATAACTGTGAGGGACCTCATGCTTGTCATGTGGGTGATTCATGTTTGTTACAATGTATCATACGGCAATGAATCACTAAGCCTTTTGGCTTTTTAGTTCTTTTTTCTCTCTCTCTCTTTACCAATTCTCACGTATAGACAGGTACAGTGTACACAACGCTCTCTCTGACTATGAAGGATATATCTTTGACATAGTAATAGTCATTTGAATAATTTTAGGCCAGATAGACTACCTACCGGGTGCCCAAATATTCCCTAGATTTTCCATTGAAGGAATCAGAAATGTTCTCAACAAAAACAAATCTGATGTCAGCGCCAGTAGTTGCTGTGGTTAAATCCGTAGTAAATAATCTAGTCCAGGCGACTCTTTGAGGTGCAATACACAAGCAGTCTCTCAACGAGATGAAACAAAATTTACTAACAACGATACAAGATGGGCAAACACTTCTGGGCTATTGAGTAAAATAATCGGTTTACTGTGTCTAAAGAAATTGTTTAAAAGCAAAGTGGACGGAGACTCGTGCCAAGTTGAAGAATAGAGAGCAACTGTATGGTGATTCTTTTGTTCATCCAAAAATGTGGAGTATGGGGTTCTCAGGTGATAAAAAATTAGTAATTAATCGGGAACAACGTGCATTCAAAACTGAGCCCGCTACTTATTCAAGAATTTCACAATAAAGAGAGGGGCTTCTTCTAAGTGCACGTAGAGTATCTTTATAGGCACTCTAAGTGCAAGCAGATCGGTTTTATTAGGATACGACTCTGAGTGCAAGTAGAGCCATATAGAGCCCTCCCTTTGTATAGGAACCTTAAGTGCGAGTTCACAGTAGCCCCCTCGCAGATCACAAGGCAGAAAAATTGAAGAAAAGGAAGTGGTCTATTCAAACTAAAATAAAGGGGTACATAAGTGATTAACAGGCAGCGGTAGTGTCCAGAAGGCGTTTCGGCAAGCGAAGGCGTCATCCAGACCTCGTAGTACAGGTTTAGTATTGGGTGGGAAAGTAGTCAGTGATGCTCACGGGTGGGGCTGGGTCGGAAGGGTCAGAATCGACAATATCCTGGGATGCAAATTGAGCTGTCTTCAAGCAATCAATTGATACGGACATCGAGTTCCTTATGAACGGAACCGTCGTAGCGAGACTAAAGGTTTGCAAACGGCGTCACGTCGAAGAAAGACATGAGAACAAGTATCTAAATTTGCATGACGGTACTGCGATTGGATGGTATGTTGCTTCTTTTAACTATAACAGCTCTACAACTGACATCCACTTTGCTGAGAAAGATGAACATATCCCTTTTTTGTATTAGTAGTAACCGACATTCAGCAGTAGACAGTTGCATGCATGAATTCAATTGTTACTGCAGTTTAAAATTACTGCATAACCTGACGTGACAATTTTGTAACATTTATGGTTTAACTTTAACAGAAAAGATAGTCCAAAGAAAATTGTAGCTACAATTAGGTTATCCAGTCAATATGTCAGATTCTACCAGTCCCTAAAGAATATCCACAAGAAATAAAATACAAAATCAAATGGTTCCATGACACTGCCTTTTTGGGTAATGCGCAGTCCTGAGCTGTTTTACAGCTAGTGTTTTCTCTAGAGTGTAAACACTGAGTGTCCAATACACAACCTTCTTTCACAACAACTACAGTTGTCTGCATTGTACCGCTACTGTCAAGGAGTGTTACACTAATGCAATATAACACTGCTTAAGTACACCACATACTAAGTCAAATCAATGGCTTCACACAGCACACTGCACCTACAGAGGAAGCATTTCAAAAGCCCTTTGTTGAACACAAATGGCTTTACTGACCAGTCACAATGGACGTGAACCCTCCATGCATCCAGTGCATGAAGTAGACAGTATGTTGTGAATACACTCTTAATTCCTACAGGAATGATCAAGTCTTTCCTAAGTGGGAAAGTAAAAAGTTCTTGTAGTTAGTTTGTGAGTTTGATAAGGTTTTACAGCTCAGTTTGTTACAACTTGGTTTAAGTCGGGTTGGCCTTTTTTCCAGTTGTGGCTTTGAACTAGCTAATTGTTTTTCCCACTCCATTGCTACTCCAACAAGTTCTTGTATGATCCATACAAGAATTATGCTGGGAATTTTGAGACTGCATACCCATACTGCATTTTTATTAAAATAAAAAGCTAGAAAAGATGAGAACAAAAAGTCAACTCCTTATGAACGCCACGCTAGTTCGACGTAATTGGGCCAATGTCGGAATACCACCCTTGGGTGGTACATGTTGGTACAACGTTGGGCCAGTGCCTTTCAACCAACAGTTGGACAGCTTACGTTGGCCGAGTGTTGGCCCAATTACCATCAGCCGACCGCGACCAGTGCCAACGGTCGCCAACCATATGGCAATGTTGGCCCAACGTAAGTGTGCTATCATACTGAGTAGCAACTTAATTGCTACTATGCAAAGCGGTCGCCAACACGGGGATTTCCCTTACGTAGTGTTATTTCAACGTTCTTGATTACGTACATTGCGAAATTGTGCATTACAGGTGATTCCACCTCTTGCTATTTTGAATGATGCTAGTTAAAAACAATTACTTCAATCAAATGAAGTTATTGGTCTAAGCAGCCACCTACTAAAAGATGTCCATGAGAAATACCTTCAAAATTTTAAAACAATACTAAAAATTCAAGGAAATGGTAAATATAGAAAAAATTTGGCATAAAGCAAGTAACAAAAGTATAATCATTCATGATTTGAAAGGCGCCTTTAGATCTAAATGATCTTAAATGATAATTGTGTTATTGTGGAGAACTTCATGTAGCAAAGAAATGGGAGAATCTAACAAATTTTAAAATTGCTTTCTTTAAGATGTGACGAAATTGGACCTTTACTTGTGGAACCACTACACTCTGAAAATCTTGTTTCGACATCCATACGCATGTGGATTGTGGTTACCGTTACGCGCATGTATATACGGTATGCAGATTGCAAGTGTACTGTTCAAATGGCGGGTAGCAGGAAAGCCGAAATAAAACAGCTGGGCCGGTATCGTCGCGTTACGAACACTCGAAAACCGAGGCATTGAACACACGATTAAAGAGTCATAGTTCAGATGGTGGAATGGTTGGTAAATTTTCACAATAGTTTTCCTTCTCAAGTGATGATTTTACACGCTTCTAAGCTTTTAAGTTCTAGGCCCTTAAGATTTGTAGGCTCGACCACTGAAGAATTTTCTGGAAAGACTAACGTTAGCTCAATGTCAACGGTAGGCCTAGCCTAAGCTGTTGTAGCCCGGCTCGCTTGGCTATACCTAAACCTAGCCCGGCTATACATTTGTACGTACAAATCAGACGAGTAAACTTAGTTGTGAAGCAAACCTAGGAACAGATTGTCAGAAATCACATTCGCAGGTACTAATGTTAATATGGTTAAATCATTTCATTTTTATACATTTGTGTGGTTTTCCATTAACTATTCAGGAGTGTGATATTTATCGTGTTTTACCGTGGCTTTAGGCTACTCAGTATGTCACACTAGAAACTACCCACGCCTTTGCATGTAACGCAAGCTTAGCTTTGAAGTTACTGACTTGAACTGAGAGTAAGATCATAACATAAATGTTATGTGGCAATTTCTACAGGGATGTCTAGTAAAGTGGGGATCAACAGAGTAGTCATCATACCTTGAGAGCCTGGACCAGCGAGGCCGGGGGGTAGTTTTTTACTAAGTTTTTCCCAGGACGAATGGGGACAATATCATTTTTCTGCCATCCCAAACTGAGCATCTTTTTTTATGATTTCAGTGGAAATTTTCACAAATCGCTCCCATTCGCCCTGGAAAAAATAAATCCGCGGGCCGGGGCCAACTTCACTGCATCAACTTACTTAGTTCGCCAAGGTACTGAACATCTCTGAAATATGATTGGTAAAAAAATATTATTGTCAATGCAGGCTCATTAGCTCATTCCAAAACTACTCCTGTTCAAAAAATTGAAATAAAATTATATTTTTGGCTTCAAAATATGTTGAAAAGTAGCATTGTTATGTGGAATATTGTGCACTGTTAGCGGTTTTTTCGTAAATATCTTGGTAAACTTACTATTGGTATCCATAAAATTGTCAACAGAAAATCTTTAGTTCGTTGCATTTAACATGACGTATAATTGGCTTCAATTGAGGGAACATTGAAGAAGATATGATTGCTTGAAAACACCCTATTTAAGGAATATTTCATTTTATTTATTTCCCTAATATTACGCACCTACAAGAGTACACGTAAGTGATGGCATACTTTGCAATGTAAAATCGGAGGCTACGTAATTCATGAGCTGCTGAAAATGGAATTTAGGGAATTCCCAAAGTCCCTTCAAGGGCCGGTATTGAGGGAAAAAATTATGTTGTGACTGCATCATTGCTAAACCCAAACTGAAACTCATGACTGACTCCATGGTACCAATTGGACTTCAATTAATTTTTCAGATTTGGAGTTTGGATTATACTTACATCCATTTATTTTAGGAGTGGATCTTTGTATTGTTTCATATTGAGGGAAATAATTAAAAAAAAAAACAAACAAACAAAAAAAAAAATTGGTTTTGGCTGGGGTGAAAGTCCATCCAGAAATTTAACAATGATCAGAGTGTTTAGGGAGGTGGACAGGGACTTTTCGCGTAAGTGTCATGTGTCACCAAGAAAGTGATGACATCTTTGTTGTATGGGAAAGTGCCAGAATTTTTAGGATGTGAAGCAATAAAGAGGTATGCTTTGGATATCAGTTGACATACCTCATACCTTGTTATCACTTGACCTGGGTTTTTTCTCATAAATGTTTGGCACTCTGATCGTGGTAAAAGTCTGAGTGGTTTAAATGTGCCAACATCAAGGGGCAGGAGAAATTGACTGGAATTTAGGGTAGGACAACAAGATGATTTTCTTGGATAAGGCATAATCTATTAAATTAATAGATTAAATTCATAGAAAAATATGGGGGCCTGGTGTACGTGACCATCATACAGTATAGGAGTAGAACGTGAATTAGGATCTCTCGCTGGTAGGTTTTTTGTGAAACGGTTCTTGATATAGTAGTAAACACCCCCCAGTGTTCAATTTTTACGGTAGTCCTGTCGCCCGAGACAACCAGAAATTCTGTAGGACTACCAGATATTGCAAAAACAGGTGTGTATGGTTGTCCATCGGGACAACCAAATCTTTTGAGGACACTGATGTTTACATTAGCAGGGCAGTGAATTGCGCAAGCAAGGAACTTTAAAAATCCAATCACAAAATTTTATTTGCAAAATGCAGTGATCGTGCATGTTCACTGCAACTTCCCACACAGCCACTGTATCGAAATGTGAATTACACTAAAGCCAAAAAAAGGGGCCCCGTACAAACTCCAGTAGAAGGCCTGCACTGTTCACTGAACAGCTGAATTTCTTCGTGCAAGCTACAAATTCTTAGTGCTGGTGATGTTGTTGTATTAACCAGCCATAAAAACTTATAACATTAACTATGTCCACATGTTATATGAATGCCACGTTGTAATCACAAGAAACCAAGCTACGCAGGCAGTCCTTTACACTCACACGTAAAAAATGCAGAACTTACAAAGAGACTAACTTTCGATCCAGATTTCAGATGTACGTATTGACTGAAACTACGTAGTTTGATAAAGTGAATTAAACCCTTTGTTTTTCTTCAGTGATAGTTAAATTGCATCTGTGATCATGTACAAAATTTTGTAGTGCCCAAATGAGGATATTTTAGTCCCGAAATTTAGGGTTCGATCACACATTTTAACTACTGCACTCTGTACTCAAACTGTAGCATCATTAATTCCAAGAGCAAGACTGATCGTCCGAAATTTCGAAAAGAAAAAACCTGGGCAAAAAGGCCAAAAATATTTGGGTCCCATGGGTAAAAGACTCAAATAACAATCTGTGACATATTCGCAAGATTTACTGTAACAGGTTTTCCTTGCGAGGTACTTTTCTTCAGAGTGGCTTTGCACTTTGGCCGTAGCCTAACATGTAATATATATATATATGTGTAGGTCTACACTACGAACCTAACCTAAGGCTGCATTTCTGAAGAGTTGTGTCAATGAACTCAACTGGTGCACAGGAGAACAAATCCCATCGTTTTCTAATAATTTTGTATTTTAACTGTTCCTTAATATTTTATGTGTTTTCTTACATGTTGCTGAGCACACTTTGCTTGTCAACAGTTCTCACATTAAAACTAATATTGCAGAGCATTTTTCCATGTAAAGTTGGTGTTACGAGAGAGTAGCACCAGCTCATAATTCCATTTTAATCTAAAACCAAAGCAGCTGTTAGAACCTGATACAGCTCAATTGGCCAGTCAATCAGACATGTGTTCATACTAATGGGGATGGGACAAATTCAACTTGATAAGGTCAATGGTTCCCTCCCCCTCTCAACTCGTCAGAATATCATTAATGCATCCACACTACA
>WURT03163843.1:0-10643 GCA_009936505.3 Holothuria glaberrima | reverse complement strand
GTAGGGAAAACAAGCCAGTGAGCCACAACTGGAAAAAGGCCGTGGCCGGCTCGACTTAAACCAGTTGGTTAGAAACTTGGCCGTAAAACCTCATCTAACTAACTCCACACATCAGAATGTAATTTCCTTCTAGAACTCAGAAATTTCCTTAAATTCTGATCCAGCTCTCTTTGTGTGTTTAGGGTTATTGGAACCATTTTTATCAATATCAGATAAATTATTGCTTCTCAATTTAATATGATAACAGTATTGCATTGACTATAAATGATGCTTTTCCATTACACAAGGAAAGGCAGTTTCAAAGTGCATTGTACTGTACACATTTTTGTATCAGATTTTGTGCGCATTACACTTACGGCTTTCAAATCCCTTATATCATTGCTAATTTTCTCAAATTCCACTGTAATTGCACCAAATTTCTTTATTTCCTTCAGTTTCCATTGATTTCAGCATTCTTAAAATTACTGGCAACTGCAAGAGTATAATTTGATTGAAGAAAGCATTAGCACTCTGTAATAGCTTGTAACAAGACTTAATTGTAGTATGCATGTACAGTACTGAACGGGAAGGGGAATGCTGTCTAGATAAGCCTTAGTACTGTATGTTATCACCTTTCATATGTATGTATTTGTTAAACAAAAGTACAGGAACTAAGTCTTTTAGGATTCCTGGGTCACAGAAACATAACATTTTAGAAGACCTCTGTCCTCAAACCTTCAGGCTTTGGAATACTTATGTCATGTAAGAAAGCTTTAATTGAAATTAAGTCTTCCTGTACAATATCTGTTTTGTACTGTTTCTTTTAGTTTAGACATCTAGCATATGTGATAATGTGTAATTGTGTGTCTTTACTGCAAGTAAGAGACAGGGCTTCAATAGCAAACAAAACACACAGTTATTGACATGGAAACATTTTCTTCGACATTATTATGAAGGAAGAATATGTTTGAATCATTTCTTTATTACGAAAGGCATCAAAGTGTGGTTATCCAAAGGAGATGAACACACAGAGTTTGTATGATCTACCGTTTACAGCAGATTATTAACACTAAGGTACATTTGTTTTGCATTGTAACATGTACAACAGTTTTAAGACCTATAGAGGTGTGCCAGTCTCTGGTTTTGAAAGGCAAGGGTCCATTGTGTCACAGTAGTATCTATGGTAATGTCGTGCACATGTGCTGTTTATATGGTTTCTTCATGTGTGTTTTGCTCTTCAGTGCCTGGTAATCTTACTGGCATGATATATCACGTGAAATGCCACTATCGGGGCAATACCTTACAAGTACTATCAGTTTCTGCCATGGAGATTTAACTGAGACCTGTTTGAGGCAGTGTGGAGGCTGGCTATTTAGTGCAATCAAGTATTTCCCCAAAGAATTAGTACATGACATTTTGTTCCCCCTCTCCCAAGAGAATTATCTTGCATCCCCCACTTTCCCTGCCAAGTTCTCCCTGAACAGCCGGAAGGTGGGGCATTCGAATCCTGGCCGGGTCATACCAAAGACTTTAAAAATGGAACCTACTGCCATTGTGCTTGGGGCTCAGCATAAGCAATGGAGTCGGGAAAACAAGCCAGTAAGCCACAACTGGAAAAAAGGCCGTAGCCAGCCCGACTTAAACTAATTGGCTAGAAACTGAGCCGTAAAACCTCATCTAACTAATTAACCCTGAACAAATTTATTATTCAGTTAACAGTACATGCAACTTTTACATTACTGAAGGGAGATTGGACCTGAGGCATCAGCCCATATTTTGCAGTGCACCACCAAGAGTCCAGGAATATCCTTTCATTACAAGTTACAGTACTGCACATGTACTTGAAATATGTGGAATGTGCTCATGAAGTGTCATTGTGCACAAATCAAAGAAGTATTAGGTGTGTACATAAATAGAGGTTAATAAGTGCTCGCTTTCAAATTTTATAACACCTACCCCCAGTTTTGGTAAGATGAATTGGGAGATGGGATCAGGGGCTCTTAATGGAAAGTATAGTTCTAGTCACCTGGTTGAGCAATTGTCAAGAAAACCAGGTGCTGCATCTCAACGGCCATGGGACAAAAATTGTCTTGCACCTGTGTAGTGTAAGGCTTGAGTATATGTATGGCAATGCTCTCCCCCCCCCTCGGTATGGTCCTTACCAGTCATTTAAGTGTTCTTCTGTCAATCCTTCACACTTTCCAAACCCTAGTATGCACAGCAGTTTTCCTGATATCAGTAAAAAAAGTAAGCCAGTAAAAAAAAGGAAGAGGCCCCCCTCAGATGCTATTTTGCAGATCTGGCTTTCAAATTTTTAATGAAGATGGCACAATCTGAATCTAGTTTCCATTACAAGGATATTATAATGATATTTGCATATTTAATGCAGCAATATCTAGGTAATCCTAATCAAAGGCACACCACAATATTACCCCTGCTTAGGGGTAAATCATCTTGGAGACAATCCCTCCAGTATGGAAGCAGCTCCAACGATGTGCCAGATGACAATTTTCCTCACAGGTACCCATTTAACCCCTGTGTGGAGAGAGGTAATTAAGACAATGGTGTCTTGTCTGAGGACACAATGTTATGACATAGAGGCAGGAATCAAAGTGGCAATCCTTAGATCACAATTCCAACATGTTAACCTATATGTCACCATGCTGTCTATGTCGCCACATCTTTGATTGGCTATTTTTAACACCAGAAGAGTGTTCAAGCAATCTTAATCCGCAGAGCAAAAAAAAAAAAAAAAAAAAAAAAAATACTGTGATGTATGCATTGGAACCATAACCATTACAGTGGCATATGGCTTCCATTTTGTCCAACAAGCATTTAAACTGTATATGATCATGTCCATGTTCTGTGCTACACTGTTGAATATTCTGTACTATGGGTTCGTACAAAGCTCTGTGAACTATTTTTATAAACTGCTCAGGTTTGAACATGATTGCAAATCAAGGCTTGACATTTGTTAATTGGTCCTTCCACCCTCAGTGGGAGACCAAATTTACTGGGCACAGAATCTCAGAAGTTGACAACTGACAGCTAGAATTTACAACCTGTGATAAAATTTCAGTGCCATACTTTTCCTGCTTAAGAGAGATACATAGTAGACAGAATTTGAGGGGTGAATCTCTCTAAAAGACGAAGGGTAAACTATGTGCAATATAAATATACAAGTACAGTAGATAGGATTAGCACAGCTCAGAAAAAAATATTGGTGGAATTCAAGTCTAAACTGTCTTTGTCACTGTCGTCAAAGAGAAGCAGTGTAAGGTGGACCCTCTCATTGTCAGAAATGTTCCCAAAGTTTCAGTTTATTTCCTTTCTTCTCATGACAAAACAGATCGATTAATATGTGCAGTGATCAAACAAATATTACACAATAAACATAACATATTAACAGAGTAAAATAACGGTAGTTAACTGAGGCAAATTAATGAGATCATAGCAGAGTAAGTACTAACAGTACTGTGGGGGTGAAGAAGGGAGAGGGACCAGAAGTGAGTTGGGAAATTTTCCTCATCTGGTCCCCAGAAGTACAAAAGTACAGAACGTATTTTCACAAGACTTTTTGAGAAACATTTGAATATATCTTATGTCAGAAGTGCTAATATCTTACAGTTAACTGTCCTTTGATTGCCCCAAAGGAATGAACCAAATGGCACCAGGGAGTAATTACATTCATATACAGATCATTGTTGAATGTGGTAAAATAAACAGTTGAGACTGGGAGGTGCCTGTGTGGGACAATTAAATCTTGTGTACAGTAGGGTAGTATAAGGTAGACTGAGTGGAGTGATATGGTAAGCTACTGTGTCTTCAGTAGTATAGAATAACCTTTGTCATTGAAAGTACAGTACTTTGTAAGAGGTACTTGTTCTAAAGACATTTGGTCAGATGGGAGGACGGGCCACAGTATTTAAACAAAACTGTCAGGAGATTTTGAACCAATTGGTAGGAGAAAATTGGGCTATGAAGTAAGAGATTATTGACACAAACCTGTTATCGTGACATGAGACTTACTGTACGTTTACTTATTTCCTGTTTTCTCTTTCTGTCATGTTGGATACAGTGCTGCAGCTGAAACCAATGGCCCTTCAGAAGAAACAGAAGAGGAGGCAGAGCGTAGGGAGAGGAGGGAGAGACGAGCCAAAGAAAGAGCAGGGCTGACCAATGATACAGAGGTTAGATTCTGAAGGTCTTTAGAGTATGTCTCATTTGTAAAGGTTAGACTTAAACAATATGATGGAGTTTGCAGTCAGATTTTTGTATAAATAATGCAAAAGTTTTCAACTTGCTACACAGAGAACTTAAAGCAAACAGTAGTGATGCCATTGTATGTTGATGAGCGGTATTCCTTTTTTTTTTCTTTTGCTCTACATATTGTTTTGACTTTATGGGATGTGAATTTCATATAGATAAAGATTATGGTAAGGTTAAAAGTTGAGTTAAAAGTAAACTTGAAATAAATTTACTTTTTGTAATCCAGAACCGAAAGTTTTGGATTAAAACTCATGAACATTGACAGTAAAGCAAACAATAAGTACAAACCACAGAACAGATAAAACAGTAATTTACAAATTAAAAACTGGGTTGAGAAAATATAAAAGTTGATATATACAGTTATAGGAAATAGGATACAAGATAAAAATTAGAAGTTAACATTAAAAAGAGACCATTGCATGTGATAGCCTATGTGTATGATTACACAAGGTAAAAATAAGGTTTCCAATAGTGTTGATCAGTGTAAGGCTATGATGTCACCCTGCTTGCTGAAATCCATGTTGAATTGAAACTATGATAACTTCATCTTTTTAAGGTCTCAATATTACTGATAAGAACTGACTGAAAATTTCACCAGAAAGTTTTAGGTGAATTACTCTTTTACCTTTCAAAACTGAACTCCAGGTTCAAGCATTTTTTTACAAATTTTTTGTCTATAGTGGCAGAAATAATATGCCAGAATTTAATCATAAACCCTTAACAGTGTTTATGGTTAAATTTTCATTTGGACTTATCTTAAAAGACAAATCTGCAAGTTGTCATTATTCAATTTTTGCATGTATATGTACATGTATTGTGGTGTAGCATTATCCCTTATGTGCTTCTTTTGCAAATTTTGTTTGCTAATATTGCAGTGCTGTAAATTGACTTCCTCAAGGCATGAATTAATAGTGATCAAAATTTGAAAACAGAGGCTTAGCTATATATCTGTGTGATTCACTATGACATGGTAAATGTCATATTGTATGTGAACATTACCCTAGAACACCACAAGTGCAAGTGGAGGACAAAAAAAAAACATGTATATATATATATATATGTATATATATATGTATATATATTATATATATATATGTATATATACATATATGTATATATGTATATATACATATATACATATATGTATATATACATATATATATATAATATATATACATATATATATACATATATATATATATATACATGTTTTTTTTTTGTCCTCCACTTGCACTTGTGGTGTTCTAGGGTAATGTTCACATACAATATGACATTTACCATGTCATAGTGAATCACACAGATATATAGCTAAGCCTCTGTTTTCAAATTTTGATCACTATTAATTCATGCCTTGAGGAAGTCAATTTACAGCACTGCAATATTAGCAAACAAAATTTGCAAAAGAAGCACATAAGGGATAATGCTACACCACAATACATGTACATATACATGCAAAAATTGAATAATGACAACTTGCAGATTTGTCTTTTAAGATAAGTCCAAATGAAAATTTAACCATAAACACTGTTAAGGGTTTATGATTAAATTCTGGCATATTATTTCTGCCACTATAGACAAAAAATTTGTAAAAAAATGCTTGAACCTGGAGTTCAGTTTTGAAAGGTAAAAGAGTAATTCACCTAAAACTTTCTGGTGAAATTTTCAGTCAGTTCTTATCAGTAATATTGAGACCTTAAAAAGATGAAGTTATCATAGTTTCAATTCAACATGGATTTCAGCAAGCAGGGTGACATCATAGCCTTACACTGATCAACACTATTGGAAACCTTATTTTTACCTTGTGTAATCATACACATAGGCTATCACATGCAATGGTCTCTTTTTAATGTTAACTTCTAATTTTTATCTTGTATCCTATTTCCTATAACTGTATATATCAACTTTTATATTTTCTCAACCCAGTTTTTAATTTGTAAATTACTGTTTTATCTGTTCTGTGGTTTGTACTTATTGTTTGCTTTACTGTCAATGTTCATGAGTTTTAATCCAAAACTTTCGGTTCTGGATTACAAAAAGTAAATTTATTTCAAGTTTACTTTTAACTCAACTTTTAACCTTACCATAATCTTTATCTATATGAAATTCACATCCCATAAAGTCAAAACAATATGTAGAGCAAAAGAAAAAAAAAAGGAATACCGCTCATCAACATACAATGGCATCACTACTGTTTGCTTTAAGTTCTCTGTGTAGCAAGTTGAAAACTTTTGCATTATTTATACAAAAATCTGACTGCAAACTCCATCATATTGTTTAAGTCTAACCTTTACAAATGAGACATACTCTAAAGACCTTCAGAATCTAACCTCTGTATCATTGGTCAGCCCTGCTCTTTCTTTGGCTCGTCTCTCCCTCCTCTCCCTACGCTCTGCCTCCTCTTCTGTTTCTTCTGAAGGGCCATTGGTTTCAGCTGCAGCACTGTATCCAACATGACAGAAAGAGAAAACAGGAAATAAGTAAACGTACAGTAAGTCTCATGTCACGATAACAGGTTTGTGTCAATAATCTCTTACTTCATAGCCCAATTTTCTCCTACCAATTGGTTCAAAATCTCCTGACAGTTTTGTTTAAATACTGTGGCCCGTCCTCCCATCTGACCAAATGTCTTTAGAACAAGTACCTCTTACAAAGTACTGTACTTTCAATGACAAAGGTTATTCTATACTACTGAAGACACAGTAGCTTACCATATCACTCCACTCAGTCTACCTTATACTACCCTACTGTACACAAGATTTAATTGTCCCACACAGGCACCTCCCAGTCTCAACTGTTTATTTTACCACATTCAACAATGATCTGTATATGAATGTAATTACTCCCTGGTGCCATTTGGTTCATTCCTTTGGGGCAATCAAAGGACAGTTAACTGTAAGATATTAGCACTTCTGACATAAGATATATTCAAATGTTTCTCAAAAAGTCTTGTGAAAATACGTTCTGTACTTTTGTACTTCTGGGGACCAGATGAGGAAAATTTCCCAACTCACTTCTGGTCCCTCTCCCTTCTTCACCCCCACAGTACTGTTAGTACTTACTCTGCTATGATCTCATTAATTTGCCTCAGTTAACTACCGTTATTTTACTCTGTTAATATGTTATGTTTATTGTGTAATATTTGTTTGATCACTGCACATATTAATCGATCTGTTTTGTCATGAGAAGAAAGGAAATAAACTGAAACTTTGGGAACATTTCTGACAATGAGAGGGTCCACCTTACACTGCTTCTCTTTGACGACAGTGACAAAGACAGTTTAGACTTGAATTCCACCAATATTTTTTTCTGAGCTGTGCTAATCCTATCTACTGTACTTGTATATTTATATTGCACATAGTTTACCCTTCGTCTTTTAGAGAGATTCACCCCTCAAATTCTGTCTACTATGTATCTCTCTTAAGCAGGAAAAGTATGGCACTGAAATTTTATCACAGGTTGTAAATTCTAGCTGTCAGTTGTCAACTTCTGAGATTCTGTGCCCAGTAAATTTGGTCTCCCACTGAGGGTGGAAGGACCAATTAACAAATGTCAAGCCTTGATTTGCAATCATGTTCAAACCTGAGCAGTTTATAAAAATAGTTCACAGAGCTTTGTACGAACCCATAGTACAGAATATTCAACAGTGTAGCACAGAACATGGACATGATCATATACAGTTTAAATGCTTGTTGGACAAAATGGAAGCCATATGCCACTGTAATGGTTATGGTTCCAATGCATACATCACAGTATTTTTTTTTTTTTTTTTTTTTTTTTTGCTCTGCGGATTAAGATTGCTTGAACACTCTTCTGGTGTTAAAAATAGCCAATCAAAGATGTGGCGACATAGACAGCATGGTGACATATAGGTTAACATGTTGGAATTGTGATCTAAGGATTGCCACTTTGATTCCTGCCTCTATGTCATAACATTGTGTCCTCAGACAAGACACCATTGTCTTAATTACCTCTCTCCACACAGGGGTTAAATGGGTACCTGTGAGGAAAATTGTCATCTGGCACATCGTTGGAGCTGCTTCCATACTGGAGGGATTGTCTCCAAGATGATTTACCCCTAAGCAGGGGTAATATTGTGGTGTGCCTTTGATTAGGATTACCTAGATATTGCTGCATTAAATATGCAAATATCATTATAATATCCTTGTAATGGAAACTAGATTCAGATTGTGCCATCTTCATTAAAAATTTGAAAGCCAGATCTGCAAAATAGCATCTGAGGGGGGCCTCTTCCTTTTTTTTACTGGCTTACTTTTTTTACTGATATCAGGAAAACTGCTGTGCATACTAGGGTTTGGAAAGTGTGAAGGATTGACAGAAGAACACTTAAATGACTGGTAAGGACCATACCGAGGGGGGGGGAGAGCATTGCCATACATATACTCAAGCCTTACACTACACAGGTGCAAGACAATTTTTGTCCCATGGCCGTTGAGATGCAGCACCTGGTTTTCTTGACAATTGCTCAACCAGGTGACTAGAACTATACTTTCCATTAAGAGCCCCTGATCCCATCTCCCAATTCATCTTACCAAAACTGGGGGTAGGTGTTATAAAATTTGAAAGCGAGCACTTATTAACCTCTATTTATGTACACACCTAATACTTCTTTGATTTGTGCACAATGACACTTCATGAGCACATTCCACATATTTCAAGTACATGTGCAGTACTGTAACTTGTAATGAAAGGATATTCCTGGACTCTTGGTGGTGCACTGCAAAATATGGGCTGATGCCTCAGGTCCAATCTCCCTTCAGTAATGTAAAAGTTGCATGTACTGTTAACTGAATAATAAATTTGTTCAGGGTTAATTAGTTAGATGAGGTTTTACGGCTCAGTTTCTAGCCAATTAGTTTAAGTCGGGCTGGCTACGGCCTTTTTTCCAGTTGTGGCTTACTGGCTTGTTTTCCCGACTCCATTGCTTATGCTGAGCCCCAAGCACAATGGCAGTAGGTTCCATTTTTAAAGTCTTTGGTATGACCCGGCCAGGATTCGAATGCCCCACCTTCCGGCTGTTCAGGGAGAACTTGGCAGGGAAAGTGGGGGATGCAAGATAATTCTCTTGGGAGAGGGGGAACAAAATGTCATGTACTAATTCTTTGGGGAAATACTTGATTGCACTAAATAGCCAGCCTCCACACTGCCTCAAACAGGTCTCAGTTAAATCTCCATGGCAGAAACTGATAGTACTTGTAAGGTATTGCCCCGATAGTGGCATTTCACGTGATATATCATGCCAGTAAGATTACCAGGCACTGAAGAGCAAAACACACATGAAGAAACCATATAAACAGCACATGTGCACGACATTACCATAGATACTACTGTGACACAATGGACCCTTGCCTTTCAAAACCAGAGACTGGCACACCTCTATAGGTCTTAAAACTGTTGTACATGTTACAATGCAAAACAAATGTACCTTAGTGTTAATAATCTGCTGTAAACGGTAGATCATACAAACTCTGTGTGTTCATCTCCTTTGGATAACCACACTTTGATGCCTTTCGTAATAAAGAAATGATTCAAACATATTCTTCCTTCATAATAATGTCGAAGAAAATGTTTCCATGTCAATAACTGTGTGTTTTGTTTGCTATTGAAGCCCTGTCTCTTACTTGCAGTAAAGACACACAATTACACATTATCACATATGCTAGATGTCTAAACTAAAAGAAACAGTACAAAACAGATATTGTACAGGAAGACTTAATTTCAATTAAAGCTTTCTTACATGACATAAGTATTCCAAAGCCTGAAGGTTTGAGGACAGAGGTCTTCTAAAATGTTATGTTTCTGTGACCCAGGAATCCTAAAAGACTTAGTTCCTGTACTTTTGTTTAACAAATACATACATATGAAAGGTGATAACATACAGTACTAAGGCTTATCTAGACAGCATTCCCCTTCCCGTTCAGTACTGTACATGCATACTACAATTAAGTCTTGTTACAAGCTATTACAGAGTGCTAATGCTTTCTTCAATCAAATTATACTCTTGCAGTTGCCAGTAATTTTAAGAATGCTGAAATCAATGGAAACTGAAGGAAATAAAGAAATTTGGTGCAATTACAGTGGAATTTGAGAAAATTAGCAATGATATAAGGGATTTGAAAGCCGTAAGTGTAATGCGCACAAAATCTGATACAAAAATGTGTACAGTACAATGCACTTTGAAACTGCCTTTCCTTGTGTAATGGAAAAGCATCATTTATAGTCAATGCAATACTGTTATCATATTAAATTGAGAAGCAATAATTTATCTGATATTGATAAAAATGGTTCCAATAACCCTAAACACACAAAGAGAGCTGGATCAGAATTTAAGGAAATTTCTGAGTTCTAGAAGGAAATTACATTCTGATGTGTGGAGT
>WURT03163832.1:0-10643 GCA_009936505.3 Holothuria glaberrima | reverse complement strand
CTGCAAAAAACAATAGGGATCATCTACTTGATATGGGCAATCCACATGCTAACTATGAGATCCCTCACATTTATCCTCCTATATATCGTGTTTACAAGTAGTTTCCAAGGTATTTACCATTTGACCTCTGGTGAGCCCAAACGACCTTTAACCTCCACCAAAAATACTAGGGATCATCTACTCAATAAGGGCAATCTACATGCCAAATATGAGATCCCTCGGAGCTACCCTTCTAGAGATATCGTGTTTACAAGCAAGCGTCACATATGCACATACACACACGCACACACACACACACGACATCACCTTCGCATAGATTCCTTGCCTGCCTTCGGTAAGGAATCAATCAACCATGCAAGAGGGCTGTGTGACCTTATCTGTCCACTATACAGCCTTCTGGAGGATTTGTTTCCTATGTGAGTGCCATGGGCAAAGAACTTATAGTGACCTCTTGATTTCTGCCAGCTTCAACAGCAGACTAAATGCTTGCAAGGGATCATGGGAAATAAATGGGAGTACAAACAATGGGCTGCCATTGTTCTGTTTTTATTTTCAGTAGTCTTTGCCCACTAATCAGCCAAAATATCCCAACAAAGTCAACAAGTACAAATCTCACGGATCTTATATTTTTCCTCTACATCAAAGGTACTTGCTCTCTAAATAGGGTCATAAACAGCAACAAAATGACAATGTTATAAAGAATTTAGGCTTCAGCTGGTGTGACAACATCTCAGTACATGTTATGTATTGAGATAAAAGCACATCTGAAGAAAGGAACTGGGATCTATTGGAATTACACACCAAGTTTGATGGAAATTCACTTATGATAGCTGCCACCATGACAACCAGTGGCTACGCACTTCTTGATGGTTGTTGTGATGGCAACACCAAGTAAAACATTTCTTTGACACAGGTAGGTCCATAGATCCAAACTGCTTGTGATTTTTTTTTTTTGTACCAGGTCGTTCCAAGTCATTATTAAGCACAGAACTTATGTTACAGTTAATTGCAGCCACAATGTTTTGTTGAAGTAGTGAGATAGAGTATGGTTTGCAAATGTCACCACAGACAAAAGGCTTGCAAATTTGTTTTATGTACAGTGCATTTGCTTCAACACAATGGGTATCAACATATTACCGTATTAATATTATTTTCATCAGTCCAAATATTAAACTGTATCTTACCTTACAGGTCATTGCTATGACTGTAAATGCCATGATGTATTTTAACTTTATGATCTTGATTAGTTGTTTGTAAGCACTTACAACCCCAAGGTTGTCCAGATGGGGGTCATTTGTCACACTTTTTTCTCTTTTAAGTAAAGCCACAAGGGTGGTAGTGATGAAGAAGACATAACCCCAGAAGTAAAGAAAATCTGAAGAATAAATTTGAGTCATTAATATCACATAAATATCACACAAAAACATTTAGTAATATTTATGATAACAGCTGCAAGGCTTGAGGAGACAGAGAAGAGACAAGTTGACCAAAACAGACAATACAATATATACTATTTCATGGAAGTATTAAGATTTTCCAACTCAGTGCTATACACAAATATCATACTATGCCCTTTTGAATACAGGCATATGGTGTGGGAGGGGGAAAGAGATAATTAAGGAGGGGGGAAGAGATAATTAAAGGTATATTCTGGTCAGACCTGTCAACCTGTCTGACCCCAAAAAAGGGAGATTTTCATTTTTCAAAACCAAAAAACCGGGAGATTCTTGGAAAAATATGGAGATTAGCAATTTCCAACTGAAATGATAGACTATTAGAAAAACGTGAAGCCAAGTTAGCCCACAACCATTTGTATCACAGTGCACGACGCCCAACACTGCTCATGTTAGTTATTTCCATGCTGCAGCTGTACAACATGTACAGTATGTGCCATGCGTGCACACAACATGAAGTTGAAAACAATCTATTTTTGGAATATTCTCAGTACGTATGTCGGCCCATATATAGCAGAGGAGTTATGAAAGCTTGAATTAACATTAAATAAAGAAAATGATTTTAGTAGTTTCTTTTTCTGTCCAATAATGAAAATAGCTGTTTTTGGCTGTTTGAATGAATGTCGCAAATGGAAAATTAAAAACCGGAAGGATAGAGCATAAAACTGGGGGGCCGGGAGATCCAGATAAAAACCAGGAGACTCCCGGTAAAACCGGGAGAGTTGACAGGTCCGTGACTAAGTTAGATGTTTTCAAAAATTTTCTGTATCAGCAAAAACTCCATCTTGATAGCATGTTGCATTTGGAAGATAATAATTTTTAAGAAATGCTATTTTTCATCTCCTGCGATGCATGATGGGGAATCTGTGGTGTTATCTGGGCAAACTGATCAGACATGGCTTTTGCAATTCTTTATAATGTTGATACTTTTGTATAGATCTTTGTTTGCTATGCCACAGTTGTGGAATACTTAAATATGACACAAACACAGAAGAAGATTCAAACATTCCAACAGTTTCAACCAGTAATCAATTATATATAGAACAACAAAAAGAATCTGAAGCCCACTTGGCATAACACACTGTGACCTGGAGACCTGTTGGAATTTCTTGACAAAAGTAGTTCACTTTATACCCTGCAGTAACAATGTCCAAAATGTTGGCATTTAAAAATTAAGACAAAGAAGCTTCCTATCTTCGCAAAACTTTGGGGAATGGGTTAGTTAGTTAGTTAGATGAGGTTTAACGGCCCAGTTTCCAACCAATTGGTTCAAGTCGAGCCGGCCACAGCCTTTTTTCCAGTTGTGGCTCACTGGATTGTTTTCCCTTACTCCATTGCTTATGCGGAGCATCACGCCCAACGGCAGAAGGTTCCATTTTTAACTAACTAACTAACTAACTTGGGGAATGGGATTTTTCAATATGGGTGTGGGAGGGGTACTATTGCCACATAATTGGCTTTGGCTCCTTTTGCTCTGAAAAACAAGGTTTGGCATCAGAATAACTTTTTTTTCTTTTAGCACAAATGGGCATGGATCCTGCCAGTGCAATGGTATCTCCTATGTATACACAACAAGTAAGGATGTGATGACAGTGATGTTGAAGATCTGTCTAATACAATTTTCATTCATTAGAGACAAAACAAAAAAATATGTATCATACCTTCCAAAGTGACAATACCCCTTGGTTGTGGTTCTGATCTCAGATATTTGTTGCAAAAGTCTGCTGATTCTAAAGCTAAAAATAAAACATTGCCTAAAAAGTAACCTGCTGTTTGTCCAACACTATTGCATGTTGAAGCATATCCTACATTTTTCTGGGAGAGCATTGTCAAAGCCCATCCATCTACTGCGATGTCCTGAGTTGCAGCCAAAAAGTTCAACATAAAAAAGACAAAAGTCAAATATGGCACATCTGGGCTAGAACTGTCATTGTCGTCTCCAAGGATAACATGTACATTTCGAGACAGAACTATCATAAACACACCAATTAAATACTGTGTTGGCACTAGCCATGATTTCCTTCGTCCAATTCTGTTAGAGTAAAAGGAATCAACAATTGGTGCCCAGCAAAGCTTCAAGCTAAAAGGCCAATAAACAAAGCTGAACATAGCTTGTTCCTTGTAACTGACATGGCGACTTGATAATATAAGTGGTATGCTCCCTGATAAACCCAATGGTATTCCTTGGAGTACATACAAAAACAATAACACTGAAATGTTCATGCGATCATGCTTGCTTCCTTCTTCTTCCTTCTTGGTCTCTAAGTGATTTGAGATCAAAGATGAATTCATGGTTGTGTTCTCTACATCAACAGCATCATACTGGTCCACACTATTATCTTTCTCTGCCGTTCTCCGTTTTGTAGTCATTCTGGTTGATCACAAATAATCTGAAAAACAAAGCAAGAAGGTACAATTCTCCACACTGTTCCTATTTTGTACAATTGCTTCCATTGTTGAAAGCTTATATCCCAACATGGCTTAACAACTGGTTAGTCCTTCACCAGAACCTTAGGATGGTAACAAAATTACGGCATTTTATGACTCTGTCTGGTTGCATAGGCCTACAATTCTTACTGTAAGTGCCTCAGCAAAAAGTACCATCCTCCTCCTCAGGAGTAAAATTTTGACTTTATAACAGACTTTTATACTAAGTTATATTCCATTCACATGTGCAATTTATCCAATGTGGTTTCAATTTCAAAATTATTTTAGCACCAGCAATGAACAGTAGCAACTTTTAGAGAGCAAATTTTTGAATCAACTGCTTATGGTTATAATCACAACACATAAAAGAGGCTAAAGCATCAACCCAATCATATTTTTATGAAAATATCTCTAAATACATTCAGTGACTGCGCTTTGTTTGACATTAATTCAAACAATAGTTACACTCTGGTTGGTCAAAGATGACTTGTGCAGTCAGTTGTGTTTCCCAGTAAGCTCACACACAGTACTGTGTTGATATGGCCTTGAGCAGTTTAAACTCAATTCAAGCCACTGTAGCTTTGAAAAGGAAGTGCACCAGACAGGTGTTTTTTTTTTTTAATTGAAGAGGGGCTAGACATTAACTTAGTAGGGAGAATTTTTACTGTTTGGGGCTAGACTGTAAAGCCTTTAACTTTTTATCTTAGCCCTTACTAGAAAGCCATGTTTCAAGAAACAGGTTTCTAATAAAGGAAAGCCAGAGCCATTCTCACAGAACTCAATTTTTGTCATCAAAGTGCAACTTAATTGACAAGTTCTGCAGCATATGCCTCTGTAAATGTTACACTAGGGTATTCCATTCAAGGTGTGAGCTTGTTAAATTATAAGTGAGAAGCATGTTATTGCTCTCATAACTTGTGAGCTCATGCTGTGCAGTGGGACTTTATGAGCAACTCTAGTTGTCCACTTCAGACAAAATGGCAGACATAGCAAAGGCTCATCATGACCAATCAAATCACCTTCCTACATTACCTGTGAGCCTGCAGAATGAATACACAGTTCTTGTTAGTTGTAAATTTGAAAACTCAAATCATTATCCTATTTTGCTAAGTTTTGTTGATCATTACTCACACAGTAGTGTACAAGGTTTGAGTCACAGTGAACAGTGACGTCAAGTTTTGCCATAGCAGACTAATCTGGAAGATTTTCAATGTTTATTCACGATGATATATACATCATGTAGGCGTGAGGTTTTCAAAAAAATATGGAGCAAATACTATCTTCCTTTCATGTGCTTGACTTTCAGAAAGGTATGGAGCAAATACTATCTTCCTTTCATGTGCTTGACTTCTCCACAATGCTGTCGGAAGGTATTTTCGATTGGGGGGGGGGCTGAATTGTGCACGTTGAAAAGATGGAGTGTAGGTAAGTTACGCGCCACCATGGGCTAGCGCGTAGCGTATGGAGGAAATTTTTGAAAAATGCCTCCCAGATTGCAGGAAATGGCCCCAAAGAGTTAAAATGATGGTATATTTTTTGTTTACATTTATAAAAATTTGCCAAAATTTTGATTCAAATTTTATCCCATTTTTTGTAGAAAACTGACTAAAATTTTCTAAATTGACGTCGCAAGTTGGGCTGATAAGTTGAACCCATTTCCCCACCTTATAAGATAATCCCTTTGGGTAAGGAGGCAAGGCGATTTAATTACAGCACAGACTATCTACTAAATTTAGGACACGAAATATCTCCTACATTTTTTGGAGACCTTTTGATAAAATGGATAACAATATCCATTATCGATTGTAATTTTGAACAAAACATTCCCCCACCGTCATCGAATATGTTTTAGATGGCAGAGAAATTAGTTATACAGTGGTGCTATTAATCACATGAATAATCAGTGGCATAAGGATGAGCCTGGGGGCCCGGCTCCTGAACCCTATCAGGATATCCAGTGGTGTCACCAAAGATTGGCGATTTGGGGGCACTATAGAAAACGTGCTTGAAGTCCACCCTAGATACATCTGCATCTGGCCAGAAAGTCAGTGAAAATTAAGATTTTTCGAGAAATTTTTGTAAATTTAAAAAGGGCTCAGATGTAAAATGTTGCCGTCTTTGACAAATTTCTGAACTGACCATATATTAGAAAACTTTCACGATTAAGTGAATTCTTATACTTTTGGTTGACTGTAAGAGAAAGCTATAGTGACTACAAAATGGAGGGGTAACAATTTATTTTCTTGAAAAATTCTTGTTTAAGTGAGGTGGCATAGATGCAAAATGGAGGTATCTTAATAGGCAAATCTTTCAATTAATGACAATCATAGATATTATCATTATTTAGTGATATTTTGGCTGTGGCATGTTACTCGTTATAAAACGTGTGTAACGACAAATGCATACTGTGAATGTTACCGTATATGCTACTCATGACATTATATCACTCTAAGATTCTCTACTGAAGCAGAGTCCCTGAAGAGGTCGGAGTTGTACATTTTTCGGAAAAGTGTTTTGGTTGTAATAATGTATTATTGCCCCAATAATGGTTATAATATATGGAGCGTGTACCTTAATAAATGTGCACGAAGCTTGCCGAAATTTCGCATTGAATATCGTCCCATAACAAAATTTGTGGGGAGACTGCTTTGATTACTGATATGTCCAATGAACTCAATGGTAAATTCCATTCCTGAAGCAAGGAATATTGCAGGTACAACGCCAACTTCTTAGACCTTGAATTTACTAAGCCTGGCTTTTTTTCCTGTGCATCAGTATACCGGGGAACCCCTTTTGGTTGTGGACTCCAGCTCAGCACGGTCCGAGCCGATAGGAGTTACGCTACTGTGAATGATCAGTAATTTAAGATAAAGCACCGCAAAATTTCGTGACTTCATCATGCATTGACTGTTTAGATTTCCAAAACGAGAATGCAAAAATGCATTGAGGTTTTGATGATGCATATGTTTTATTCGCAATAATGCCATGTTATCCCATTTCTTTCAGTCACTGGTAAAATCTTAAGGTGTTGGAAAAATAGTTTTGTGTTCATATTTGATCTTAGGAATTCTTGGGAAATTTTGCATTTTGACGTTTGCGGACCCCAGATGACGATCTTGTAAATTTTTGAAAATTTTTGCTTTTTAACCTATGGTGACCCAAGATGAAGGTCTTGGGAATTCTTGGAAAATTTTGCTTTTTGACCTGTGGTGACCTCAGGTTAACATCTTGGGAACTCTTGGGAAATTTTCCATTTTTACTGTACCTCTGGTTGACCCTTGATAAAGTCTTGCTTTTCAGAGTTTGATCCCTGGTGATCCCGGGTGACCTTTGACATCCACCAAAACTAATAGGGTGCTTAGTCTCACTATAACACATCTGAATACTGAAAAATAGAACCAAGCTTCTTACATCATGATTTGGTGTTAACAAGGTTCTCAGTTTGACCCCTGTGACCCCAGATGATCTTTGACCCCCGCCAAAAACAATAGGCTTCTTTCTCTGACATAATGCATCTAAATACTTAGTATGAAATCAATCCAAGCTTCCAAACTCGAGATATCGTGTTAACAAGGTTTTCAGAGTTTGACCCCTAGTGACCCCAGATGACCCTTGACCCCCACTAAAAACATTAGGGTTCTTGCTCTCACCATAACGCATACACATGCTCAGTATAAAATCAATCCAAGCTTCCTTACTTGAAATTTTGTTCTAACAAGATTTTCAGAGTTTGACCCCCAGTGACCCCAGATGATCTTTGACCCCGCCAAAAACTGTAGGGTTTTTCCTCGTACTATTAACCCATTTACATACTTAGTATGAAATCAATCCAAGCTTCGTACCTTGAGATATCATGTTAACAAGGTTTTGGGACTTTGACCCCCGGTGACCCCAGATGACCTTTGACACCCACTAAAAATATTAGGGTTCTTGCTCTTACCATGACGCATCCACATACTAAGTATGAAATCAATCCAAGCTTCCTATTAAACTTGAAATATTGTTTTAAAAATGTTTTTGGAGTTTGACCCCCAGTGACCTCAGTTGACCTCTGACCCCGCCAAAAACAATAGGGTTCTTCCTGCTACTATAATGCATCTACATAATTAGTATGAAATCAATCCAAGCTTTTTACCTTGAGATATCGTGTTAACAAGGTTTTAGGACTTTGACCCCCGGTGACCCCAGATGACCTTTGACCCCCACCAAAAACAACAGGGTTCTTCCTCTCAATATGGGGTATCTATATACTAAGTTTGAGAACTGTCAGAGTTTCCCTTCTGGAGATATCGTGTTAACAAGCAAAGTGTCATAAACATACCTACATACACACACGTCCTCACCTTGTATGAAATGTTGGGTCCATACACACATACATAGACACACACGCCATCATGAATGCATAGGTTTCTCTCATCATCGAAACCAAAAATGACGTAGAAAGTCAAATTTAGTATGTCGTACGACACTGAGTCGCTATTTTCAAATATTCATAAACGATTTTACTCCTCATTGACTGAATGACAGACATGATACATCATTCGTTTTAATAGTAAAACGGATAGACTGAATGATAAGTGATACAATTTTTCAGAATGATATTCATTATTTTTAATTTTTCATCTTTCACTTTTTGGACGTTTTCATAGCATTAAAAAAAGTATGCATGGCAAAATTATTGGGAGGCTGCCCCCGGCTCCCGAAGGCCCTGCTCCATAAGAATTGGATTCAACGAAAAAAGATACATAGTTTTGGTAACACGAGAAGCTTGTTTTCCATCCACGTTTTCCATTGGCTCCAAATTTGAAACTATAGTATAGTCTAGGCTATATGGTTATATCAGATGAGCTGAAATTTGCAGAGGATGTGTAATGTATCACAGACCTTCTACCACCAAAATTTTGGTTGATCGAAGGTTATATGAAGGCGCTAGAGCTTATTTTCCAAGGTTTGGCCATAAAAACCATAAAGTCTTCTAGCAATTTTGATATTTGTGCGCGAAAGTATGCACACCAGTTCCTGGGTTGTCCATGCTCATACAGTAGCTTGTATAGGAATAATATATATGACGAGAAACAATTATGAAGATAAAGAGCTCTAAACATTGCATTTCATTTTAGGCCGAATGCACATGGACTACAGAAAACGCAAAAAACGAGACAGAAAACGTGTTTTGTTTTTGCGAAACAAGCACTGCTGGATTGGTGAAACAAGTGTTAAGCTAAACATGTGTTTCAGACGAAAACACTAATTTTGGTTTTCGCCCAACGCACAACAGACGTCAGCGCAAAAACATGTTTTCTGTTTTGTGTTTCGCATTTCTGCCATCCGTGTGCATTTGGCTTTAGGCGTCCATGTGATTTTTGATATTTTGACCTCTGTGGTTCAACCAAAATCTATCAGATAAATATAATTTTTCATCTGGTGGGTGTACTATGCTTTAACAAAGTTAAAGACCTTAAATAACTTCCATGACAAAATGGTGGTGGTGGGGGGGGGTCAAACATGGTCCCAGAGTAAAAAAACCAAAATTTTGATGATTTTCCAGATGACCTTTGACCTTGTTTACCACCTCCTATGAACTTGAAATTTTTTCTACAAACAGCTCTATCCCTTTTCTGTATCTGGTTAAAATTTCAAACCGGGTTTTTCCCCATCTTTAATTAAAAAATCTTTGAGTTGGGTGGGTGGTGCACCATTTCACATAGCAGTGTACATTATATACTCATACAGATGTGTAGAGAAATTAGTAGTGAATGTACAATACCACAAGTGTGGCCCAAGAGCTCACATACCTTGCTTTAGTGTGGTAATACAGTTAATGCTCATCATACTTATTTAAGCACGGCATATGGCTATAAAAATAAGTACAGTATTTCCACAAGTCTTAAGTGGGCACAACAGCGCCTTTGATTTGCTAGACAAAAAATGTGTAAAGTGTTGTACTGTACACAGTACATATGAGTATACTATACTGTACAGTGCATACTTGTACTTGTTAAATTTAATACTAAAATTTATTACAAGTTTGTAAGTTAGTTAAAATGTCTTTTCCTAAGTAGTTAACTGCAAATGAAAAAGTAGCACTTCTATGGTTGAAACTGTAAATATAAGCAGGCCATGATGTACAGTATTGTGTGCTATACGAGAAGTTTGTAAGTACTATATTATATAGATGCTGTACAATGTGTATGTGACATTGACCACCTTCTACCCAAACTCAAAAAATAACTTGGCAAGATTGAGGAAAAACCTCTCTTTGAAATTTTAACCAAACATAGAATGGGGTTATAGCTAATGAAAAAAATAATTTCAAGTTCATGGGGGGTGATAAACAAGGTCAAAAGTCAATCCGAAAAAACATAATTGGTCCAAAATTTTGGTGTTTTTGCCTCTGGGACCCCCTACCATCTTGTCATGGAAGTTGTTTAAGGTACAGTAGATGGTCAACAAGTTTGTTGGAGCAAAGTGCACCCACCTGATGTTGCATATGAAAAATAGTACTTATCTGATAGAGGTTGGTTGAACCACAGGGGTCCAAATATAAAAAATCACACAGATGTCACAAATGAAATGCAATGTTTGGAGCCCAATATCATATGTTTACAAGCCAGATACAGTAGAGCGTGTTTGATGCTAGATTCTTAAACCAGAATGCAAAAATGTATTGAGGTTTCGATGATGCATATGTTTTATTCCCAATAATGCCATGTTATCCCATTTCCTTCAGTCACTGGTAAAGTGCTATCTTAAGGTGTTGGA
>WURT03163821.1:0-10643 GCA_009936505.3 Holothuria glaberrima | reverse complement strand
TACTTATCCAGGCTTTCACCCGTGATTGCAAAGAAATGGTGATCATGAAGCAGGGAATGCCTGTGGCAGTAAAAAAAGTTACTGTAACAAATGGCAGGAAGAGGCGAATGGGGACCCTCCACAAAAGTGCTATACAATCTGAGGTAAAATGCTACGCAATTCTGAAAATGTGTAGCAGTATTGCTACGCAAGATGAAATTCTTATTTCCATCCCTGTATGGTCATCATCTCTTGCTCTTTTGGGCCAATCACTGACATGGCCCAGAGATGAACAGTGCTTAATTTACATAACAACCCTACACTGAAGTATGAATCAACCTTTTTGCAACCACATCTAAAATTTTTCTAACAGTGTATCTAAATAAAAACCATGAGTAAAGGTTATGTGAACTGCACCAGTTGTAGTCCACCTCACCTCTTGATTCTAAAATCTGATGTTCGTGGATGCATGTTCAAACAAAGTTGTATGGCACCATTCCACAATCTGAGCTCACATTTACAAAGTCATGCATATTTTATAAATGGCATTGGCCCATAGAGTACCGAAGTACCTTTTAATTTATGTATAAAAGTAACTGGATCTACATCAAAATTGAATTTTTAATGCACTCTTAAATATTAATACAGTATATTTTTAACATAAAACAGGCTTACAAGAGACTGTTGTAAATACTGCATGTACTGAAGACAAAGTGGGACAGCACTGTATGATGTTGTAAGTATACTTTTCATGCATTCTAAAGGAACTTGAATGCAGTATTAACCCAATTTTGAATTAGTGTACCAGGGTATCCTGTTTAATAAATTCCTCCTGAGAATCATGTGATAATATTTTTCTCACTGAGCTGTGAAATTCACCCAGGGTAACTCCTTGAATACCTTGAATATGCAATAATTATGTTCTGACATATCATGAAAGGTATTTGAAGTGAAATACAAGGATATTCGTGAGATTTAGCTGTTATTGCAAAATATGTTTGGGGGCCCTTTCTATAAATTTTTAAACCCAAAGATTAATACCACAGGGAACATGGCATGTACAAAAGGTAAAACCGGAACAAGATGATGCCTCCAGTGTCAAACATACAGTACTGGCAACTGCTACATCACTACTACCCACATATAGTAATTGAACAGAAGTACCTTACCATACTGCATTTAAACTGTGGGTGCATTCATCACCAGATAGCCAGTATACAGCATGTACTGTTACACCGCATCATTCTGCCATTTGGCACAGGTCTGCAAATATAAGGCCAGGCACTACAAGGCAATGTGAAGTCTGCTGAAACTAAAAGCAAACCAAATAGAAATAATACGCAGACAGGCATCCAAGCCATGGTGTTTGGTGCCACTGGTAATTGCTACAGTAAAGGAAATAGTGATGTTTGTGGATATGAGGGTTACAAATGTTTAAACTTCAGTATTAATCGACCATTAGGTACTAGTTATACTGTATGCTCTGGCTGGTCGAGTTTAATTTGAGTTTATACTCCATTTCGTGACATAACTCTGAGACTAGGTGTGAGAAATCCCTGTGGCCATTCACACTTTTAAGCCTGATCAAATTCCATCTCCTTGGTGAAGAGAACATTTGGTAAGACACATCTCCGGGCTTCCTTGTCAGAAGAGTGAAATCAGACTTTTACTGTAATAGTCATAAGGGAATGTACACACTATGAGTAACTCAATCTGATATATAGGTTAAGTGAATACTATGAAAGTAAATTCAGAGCTGGTATTAAAGTCTACAGTGCTTGTAGTTCATCACCTGACTGTAGTACTGTGTGCGTCATGTGTTGGCTTGCACACTTGAAAGTTTTAAAAAACATCCCTTTAAGAATTGTCTACAACTTCCTATTTCCTATGCTGCCTCTGCATACAATTTAATGTTTCCTTTACAATGTACTGTGTGGTTTCTTCAACAATAGCTGGTCAATTAGTACAACAAAGTGCTGTATGTAATCAATTTCACAATCTGTTTATTTAACTGTGCAATTACAGAAGGTGCCAGTAGGAAAAGGATGCTCTAGTTCAACATTTCCCTGACTTGACAGTACAGTAATAATATGTAGATGCTACAAGCTCGAGGCATACTCAATAGATATTTTGCAAATTTGGGGCATAATGAATACAGCAGTTTGACTCATGACAATAAGAATAAGGGACCATTTGGATTTGAGAGGAGGGGAGAGACCAATTTTTTAAGTCTCTTTTTGAGAATTTGTCCACATATTTCTACAGATTCTGCCTTGATCTTTTGGTTGCCCAAAAATTTGAGGGGGCAGAGTTCCCCCCTTGCCCTCTCCTCACTCAGCTCAAATACACTTGTTGACAGGCCACAAAATTCACATTTTGTTTTGGCCTCTAGCTGACAGCCAGTTTTCCTTAAACTTATGAAGGCCACTTTTGGCCAGCGACATACAGTTAAGATGCAAATACTGAGCTCGCTTCCTTTATCATTGTTTTTACACAAGCATTCACAATGAAAAGCATGAAAACCAATACTTTTTCACTTTAAAAATTATTCTGTTGATATTCGCACGCTAAACGAACCGATCATTATATCCCTATGAACAGACTACTATCTCTGCTTAGTGCTATATAAACATGTCTACAAGTCCGAGGCTGCCATATCTGGCTTGTGTATTTTTTTGCTAAATAAGGCTTCATTGCCCAAGTTACCTACACAGTCTATTAGTGTAATGGCAAATGCTGTATAAGTTACACAGATCATTAGCGATAATCATTGCTTAGCTAACCACTGCAAAGCTCACCATCAAAACAGATACCCACACAAACGATATCCACCGAAAGAAATACACAAAATGTGGAAGTATCACATTGACCTAAAGTAACAAACAGCTGTCGCGCCAGTTCTTTGCCATACTTGTGCTACTCGAATAATTTACATACGTTCGTACTTACGTCCGCTGTATATGGTAGAACAACTTTTAACTGTACTGTGCTAATGTTAGGCTTACTCTTAGGCCTGTCTGCATGGATCTGTACATTATAACTTAAAGTGCTTTGAGGTGCCTTGTCTACGGGATTGTACGTCGCAGCGAACTGCGTCTTGACTCAACATTCTTATTTCAGGTGTGTAACTTTTTGTGCTTGGATGAGAGAGTTTTGGCTTATAGTTAAACTTAGAATTGTCGGTTTACGAAGGCCATTTTTTAGTGATTTTTTCTAATTAAATTTCAGGCCAAATTATCTTCCTATCATTATCTTCCTTGTTAATATTCCAAATATTGCCAGATTTACACAAGCTATACTATCCCAGAGCAAAATAATATTTCCCATTATATAGCTAGCTAAACTATTCAGAGGTAAATTTTGTATTTAAACAAATCCCAGTGTAGTAATGTACAGTATGGTATGGAGTTCATTAAGAGTTCAGTATACATTTTGCATTTTGCACCTTACAAAAGAAAACAATTCAATGCATACTATCTCCCCACTTATCAAAAACCATGTTATCTATATATGTACTAAATAGATCAACTAAGCATTATACTGAATAGCTGTAAATCCACTTTGTGAATAATTGAGTCTCAGTAATTGAATTTCAAGTCTTTTATTGATAAACAGCTGGGCCAGCCACTTAACCAAGAATTCAAGGCATTCTCTAATACTACAATACTATAATACGGTAAATATATACCTAATGGTTATTTTTACCATTGAAGTACAGTATACTCAGTCCTTAAAAAACAATGGAAAGACAATAGTCAGTCAAAATACTTTGAGAGAAACTTTTTCCTTGTTGTTTTTAAGTACTGTAATTTAAAAAATGACGTACACTGACGATCAAGGTGCAGATCTCTTGACTGCAGTTTTACAAAGTAAAAATACAAAAATATCTACTAATAACAGCACAGATGGTTTTCAGAACTGTCACAACAGGGACATTACAACAGCCACAAGAGAATGTTTAGTAAAGAAATAAATGCTATTTAGAAAGGTGTTGAAACAATTATGGACGGTGATAATTAATCAAGCCAGATAACACGTGCTGCACAGATGCGGTATATTTACTTACACCATTGTGTAAGCTGAGCATCTCTTTTTGATCAATGTGATTTATGCTAATTAAACATACCTTTTGTCACCTGATCAAATGACAAAAATCACAGAGCCTTTGTACATTTGTATACAGTGCTGCAGCTCGCTTAATAGTCTTCAATCGAGTGAAATGTTTAGAACTAAATCTACTCGTCTCTGTGATGTGTGTTACGATTGTTGCAATCAACTTGACCCTGATTGCATGGTGAAGTGGTTAAAGCATCTGACTTGAAGTCTGGGGTTCGAATCCTAGCTGGATCATACCAAAGACTTTAAAACTGGAACCTACTGCCATTGTGCTTGGTGCTTAGCATAAGCAATGGGGTAGGGAAAGCAAGCCAGTGAGCCACAACTGGAAAAAAGGCTGTGGTCGGCCCGACTTAAACCACTTGGTTACAAACTGAGCTGTAAAATCTCATCTAACTCTAACCCACCCTGTCACTAGCTCTCCTCTTGGTGACATTGCTTTCACCTCTGCTTCCCCCAGACTTTGAAACTCCCTCCCACTACAAGTAAAAACTGCCCCATTGACATTGTTGGACTAAAAACTCCCCTATCCCATCCTTTTTTCACGGGGCTATAATTTTCGCGACTAAGTAACTAATTGAGAATGTAAGACCAGCAAAAATACTTCCATTACTATGTACATGACTTTGCAGCGGTTGATGCAACAGCGAATTCTTCACTCCGCAAATATGTGTACAAGTTACAGAATCGCGAAAAATTAGCCTTGCAGAAATTTCCCGCTATACAGTAGTCACTGCACTATGACTGACATAATTCAAACAAATCACTCTGATTAGTCTGTCACTGACTAATTGCACAGATCACTCAGTAGTGAACAAAGACAGCTCACACATGTAGTCTCTGTGAATACAGCCTTGACCGATTTACCAGCTACTGTTGCTTTGTCTTCAGAGGTGCAATATTAAACAAATGTTCTTTTGTAAATTGAGGAAATAGTAAACTGAGATGGGAGAATTTTAACTGTTTGGTGTAAGGTTTGTTGCCCTTAATGCATAAACTTTGGAAGTCTTTTTCTTTTTCTTTCTTTCGTCTTTTTCGTTCTCATTTTAATTGTGCAGTGCATTGAAAAGTTGATTACTGGATATTCCAGATAAGTAAATCTAGGTACAGTACATATTAATCTTCACACATCCATAAACATTGAGCAAAAATACACACATCCCCCGCATTAAAAATCTTAAACCCACCCCCGATACTCTTGCCTCAAAGTTTTCATCCTGGTTTATACATACTGCCAGTACACAACCAAAATCAATGACAGTCAAAATAAGTGATCTTCAAATAAATTGAATTCACCAGAAAATGTTATTTCATGTTACATGCACCAGTATTTTAGGGTACTACTAGAAAAGGAATTGGAAGAAAACACATCAAGAGTGCTAAAAGTTAGAAGGTGCAAAAGTCAACAGACGGAACTTGTTAAGAAAACAAAGCCATCCCCACCTACGCACGACCACAGACCAGTTACAGAGGTCACTACAGAAAATATGTCTCCAGGACTTGAATAATGGGAGGTTTTATCTCCTTTAATCCATATATCTACAAGACGGAATTTGTATAAATCCAAACACACCTCAGCATCACTCAGTGAGGAGGTGGGATGTATACATGCGGTTTAAAAAGTCTTACGAAAACTGGGCCGTACTAGCAACACAGATTTAGGGCACAATGGCAGATGGGATTAAATGGTGATCTGAAGGAAGCTATGGAGATTTCAACGAGCTAAACTGGGATTTCCTTGTATACATGGAGTGACATCTGAAAGTAGGGCAGTAACCCACTCGTGACCACTATGACCTTTGACAAAAAAGCAAACTGGGGGAAGCCAAAAACAGGTTTGAATATTGAGATTTATATGTACACAGTCTGTACTGAGATACCTTTCTTTTTCAAGTTTTATTTTTCTTCTTTCGATTGCCAACATGGTTAATGTTCCAATTGCAAAAATTAAACAAATTTTTTATATCACATGTCTTCTGGATCTGACATGCACAATGTCTAAGACACAATTTAAACTTCTAGAATTAAGACTTACAGAGAAGAATCCCTTTCTGGGAACTTCTAAAATGAATTTATCACTTTACAAATGAGATCCTTGATTCTAAAAAATTTTCTATGAAACTGGTCAATATTACATGGAAGAAACTTAGTCCTATGTACAGTACAAATGAAAAAGATGTTACTGTCATACTTTAGGTATTAAACAGAACCATCCAAGCACTTTTACAGTAGTTGCTACATTACTCTGCCAATTAAGGCACTACTGATGTCATGCAGAAAACAGCAGTATGAGATGTACAGTAGCATACACAAATCACCGTGCAATTTGACAGGGAAGTTGAGATCCAGCAATGAAAATGATTGTTGTACTGTACAAGCAGAAAAAAAACTCAAATGAAAGCCTCTGGCCAAATACAGAACTTTCCATTTTTTCCATAAAAAAGAGGTGTCCATCACCATCCATCAAATAATGGGTCTGATAAACAAATCCAATTTTTCCTGTAAACTGGCCCCGAAGATCACTTCACTACAGTAATGCCACACTGTTGCAAGTTTCCTCTTGACAATCTTTGTAAATTTCATCATATCTCTCGAGGATGATGGAGCATCCATCCAGCAATGAAATGACACAGATGTATGCTGCCGTCCGAAGCAATGACAGAAATCACTCTTGTATTCATAAACCTCACTTCATAATGCTCTCCCTGCAGAGCCAGTAAGAGAAGCACAGGATTCAACGTGAATCGGAAGGAACCCTGTCAGTCCAACATGAGACAGCTTCCCTCGATCCACGTACTTAAAAGAACACTAACAGCAACATGTATAACAACCAGAAATACCTCAGTATTCACCTTGAGTTACCAAAAAGATGCTGTTCCCATTTTCTTCACTGTCACAATTAGTCAAATTATATAATGGCTTACATGATTCCAAATTACAACAGATAAGTCAGGTTAACTTTACATATTAAGGCATATGTTTCTTAAACCTCAAACACTGATCACCAGTGCAATAATTTTCCCAGCTGTCTTTTCCTGTTTAAACCTTAAATAAACTAGTAATCAACCCATGATGGAAGTTGTGTAAATTGTAACAGGTTAGTGGTTCTGCACTACTCTAGAGTCATCGCATGACATGTACGTAAGGAACACAGTCTGCACTGTTTTTGCTTTGAAGTTATTGCCTGCTTGTTTTTTAGTTCTGTAAACATAGAGTGCTGCCACTAAGAAATGTTCATTCTTTTCGGTTGTTTCTGTCAAAATAAGACAAAATTAAGAGTTTAATCAAGAGTTTAATTTTGCATCATTTTATTTTTTTCAAATTGTACTAAGTTTATTATGAGATGGGTATCTTTCCTTTGATATGCTTGCCCTTTCACATAAGCCGCCTTTGCACCCTTTGAAACCTCATTTCATGGGATTATCTGGGTCACATAGTCCGTATCAATTACCTCTACTGAGACATCTAAATATTGTCTCGTTAAGAATACACCCTCTACTCTCTCCCTGCAAAGACTGACAAGAAAACAACTTGCTTTGAAAAGACGAAAGTGATACATGGGAAAATTATCCACAAAATCCTTGCATAGCTGGGTTTGTTATCATTTCATATGTTGGCAATTTCTGAAAGCCCCTAGGACGAGAGGTAGGGTGCCAAAAGACTGATGAGAAAAAAAAAACTGTTCTGCATCAAGTCATCCTGGCAGGTGCATGGATAAAACAATGGAGGTTAACAAGCAAATGAGGAGCCGGAAGGATCACTTGCAGGCTCGCGGATTCTTGTCTTTTTATGACAGGATTGATCGATTCTTCCTACAAAGGAAACCACAAGTAGGTTTTGAGGTTGCCAAGTGATACTTTTTAGTTCATCCATTCCAAATTCAGCAATCATTTGAAAATTTGCTCAATTTATTTCAAGCATACCCTAAGGTCCTCTCACTATTCTATTTTTGAACATTAATGAATTTTCTCACTAACAGAAATGAGAGAAAAGCGGCGACAATGATGACGACTGAGGAAAATTAACTCCACCTCTTCAGCTAGAGTGATAGAAATTCAAGAAGAATGAGGTCAAGTGCAATTTTGTATGAATTTCATTGGCTATGCAATAGAAACCAATATCCCAGATCGATAGAAGCATTTGCTGGTCAGACAGTTTAACCCAATATTGTATACTTCATTTTAGTGTTTAAGAGACCAACCACTTATTCGCTATACTGCACCTGAGTTTCTTCCATTTCCATTAAGATTAGATCCTAACAATCTAATTATATTTTAATTACAAGCTATTTGGAAACTAAAGCTTTAATTTAGCAGTCATTCTTTAGAGGATCAGAAAACAATGATACTGTATACTGCATACACATATATTATACACCTGATTCAAAATTTGACTCAACACATTAAAGGAGGAACTGAAGAAGTAAAATAAACAGATTTTTAAATGTGCATGTTATTGTATTAAACACATTTTTATACATCCCTTGTCAGAGAAGTCTATCAATAAATGATAAATCCATCTTCCTAAGATATTTACACATAAAACAAACATTAATCGACAACATGCTTTTCATTTCCTAAACTTGAACCTTCTGTATATATATATAAACAAAGTACCTCACATTATGACAAGCTTGCCTGCACTTGACCTATTACTGTACGTACCGTACATTACTACTATGAAACCTGTGGTCAGGGACAGACCAGGGGTTGCCCCTCCCCCTAGAAAAAAATGACCCCTTCAAAATCTTTGTGAAAAACATCTACATTCCTTCAACACATCTATTCCTTATCTCTGGCATATGTTACGCTCCTCCTGAGAGAAGTACTCCTGTAAACTGAATTTCAAACAAAATCTATTTAATCCTAAACAGAAGCACAGTCTCAACCACACATTCAAACGTTGCTGCCTCCATACAGTATAGTAGTCAACAACAGGACATCCATAATTTCTTTACAGAATTTGAACATACAGGTACTTTTTTTTTATTTTGCTGACACTTACTGTTAATTTATTTTCTGACTTGATAATAAAACAGATGGTTAAAGTTGCTTTGAGGCAATTACATGTGCCAATGTTCATAAAACAAACTTCCTGCTTCATGCCATTTCATCCATCATTTTATTACTCTCTTTAAGAGCATTACCCTCCTCCAGAGTTTCTATCGACCATTAACGCCAAGTCTTGTCCCTCGCTTGATCAAAAGGCCACTACTTAAAAATACAGCTGCTCCAATTTCAATGCCATTGTGCAACCAACAAGCCTAGCAGACTATTGGGTCACACGAAAAACACCTTGGAGCAAAGTGTGGCTCTGTAAATAGCTCAACCTAATCATTCCAGTGGGGCAGAACTCGGTTAAGCAGAAGTGTCAACATTGCCACGGCAACTATCTGGGGCGTGAGGCTGCATTCATTTCAAGCTTACCTTTGAAAATAAAGCCGCACAAAACAAGAAGCACCTTTTGTGTCGAAAAAAATATGGAGTCCCAGAAAAGTATAATCTGGGGAAAAATTATTTTCTTCATGATCTCAAGGACTACGGCACATAGAAAACAGACAAGAAGAGGATGCAAACGACGGTAGCAGGGAAACTTGAAATGGGAGTATATACTGTAGCTATATCACTGCTGTCACATGAGAAACGGTGAAATAAAGGGAGAATGGCAGAATATTTCCTCCTTGCCGCTTAAATTTACTTTAAAATTAAGTTACAATTTGTCATATTAATCCAATAATGGAGATAATGTTCAGGAGTAGAATTTAAATGGTAGTTTGATCAATGTTAGGAAACAACCTACCCAACTTCAGCACATACTTATACATGCTTTCATTACAATGAGACTCAGCATTACACAAGAGTAAACTGCAACTGCAAAATGATAAGGGTAAGGCTCATCTTAAAATGAGCATCGTACCGGTACTAGTTCTTATGGGCTTTGATTATTGAAAATACCACACTTTATATCTATTTGCCTACAGGTTTCTTTGAATCAAGATAATGTATACACAGTTACTAACTTACTGTATTAGTGAGCCTCCTTGGTGTTTATATGCTGTCAAAGACTGTTCTCAAATGCAAAAGGAACTGATTTTTTATTGTAATACCTGTAGAATTGTAAAGCCAAAAGGCAACATTTTACAGCATACTAAAACTGAAAAAAACTAGAGATACATCCTACCAACCTTTCACATATGCAATCTGTATAAAATGAAACGATAACTTGAACATGGAGGGGGGGGGAGGACTGAAACGGCAATACTGTAGCTTGTACAAGCAGCCCCCCTCCTTGCCTTATTGTGTTTGTAATACCTTGTTCATAAAGGGCACTAAGCAGTCTCCCCAAACTTATTTTGAAACAAAAGATAAATCTCACAAATATCCTCTTATTTCCCTTCAAGTATCTGAGAGATCCCTCACACTTACCCTTCTTCAGATATAGTGCTTATAAGGTTTTGACCGTTTGACCTCTGGTGACCCAAAAAGACCTTTGACCTCCACCAAAAACAATAGGGATCATCTACTCAATATTGGCAATCCACATGCTAA
>WURT03163820.1:0-28222 GCA_009936505.3 Holothuria glaberrima | reverse complement strand
CTGGGTTTTCGGACATGCTGATTTAAAATTGTAATTCTCAATCCTTTAGTTTTCGAGATATCTGGTTTTATTAGAGGACGGCCTCTAATGGACCATATTTTTTACATTATCGGTAAATTCTTTTTACATTATCGGTAAATGAGATTTTTTACATTATCGGTAATTTTTTTTTACATTATCGGTTCAAAGTTTTTTTACATTATCGGTTGTTTTTACATTATCGGTAAATTTTTGTTTTAAATTATCGGTCGTTTTTACATTATCGGTTAATTTTTACGTTATCGGTTGTAACAAGCCGCAAATGAGTTAGCGTACTATCTGATGTAATACCTAGGCTTGTGTAATGTGTCAGAAGAATCCTAATCAAACTTTATCTTCCAGGTAAGTAATCAAACTTTATCTTCCAGGTTAGTCTAATTTAATTGTTAGATTGTTATGGGATTCATGAAAATGTGTTTTTATATTTTTTTCTTTTTCCGTCTCCCTAAAAACGCCTCACTAATGGAAAATTTTTAAAAACTTGCTTTAAAGATACCATTAATATTTGAACTATGGAAGTGGCCTAATAAGTACAATTAATATCAATAGTAAATTTCTCCTTCATTAAGTCTTTCTCATGTACGGTAAACCTATTCATTTCATTGTGCTCCATTGATTTTTTTTTTGTCTTTAATCCAGTCCTGCATACCCTCAAAATATTCGATTTTTTTTATATAGACAATGTAATGCTTTAAAGGTACCTTTCAACTATGGTTTTCTTAGATGTTATTAAGAAGTTCATTACGATAATATAATTGGTTTAATAAATCAGTAAAAGCATTGAAGGGAAGGCAAGGCTGTATATTTTGTAACAATCAAATCTCGTCCTCGTCATTTTCGTTACAACTTCATTGGCAGCAAGATGTTTCATCAAGTATTACCTCTGATTCTTCTCATCGAGATTGGGCCCTTTCATTCTCACTTTGCTAGTTCGGTCTTAATCGATAGACTTGTAACTAGTGACTGGGATGGAGTCGGGTTTTACCTTTCAGTGAAACGAGAAGCCATCCAAGACAAACTAGACGATTTTCACAACTCTGTTTCAAACAAATGTGGCGAAGGTAAGTATAAAGCTTGAAATAATTTACAACACACGCATGTGGGAAATATCGGGACCCAGGCTTACAAATGTGGAGACACCAACCTAAGTCGAGGCCTCTTGAACACTCATTGGTTATAAGAAACAATGACCTACAGTTTTTTCTTAAAGAAAATGTTATGTAGTAAATATACCCACACACCAATCTCGAAGTAGGCCTAGGAATACAGATAAAGTGTTATAAAGATATTGTGCGGTAGTATACGGTAGCATAGTAGTCTGCGTACTATTTCTGAAAAGGTTCTTGCCAGTCGGTTGGATGAAATAACGATATTGACCAGAAATGTAGTAATCAAGCTAAGGATAGACCACGTTGTCCCAAACCAAAGATCTCTCTGGTGCCACTTTCTTCTCACCACCACAGTTCTGTTATTATTAACATTGCTGTGCTCCTTATATTGATTTGAACCACTGTTGCTCAGGGCCTTTTTTAAGAATTTGTTAGTGGGGGTTATTTGACGAAAGGGACCATTTAAGCGGAGGGCCACCATTGATTGGTGCGTACTTTGCGAAGAAATCTTTCAGAAAAATGCCTGTCCATTAGTGGCATGGTCATGAGCCATACAGTGGTTTGTGTGATCGCTGGCCTGGGGGAGGGGTGCCCCCCTCCAAGTTTGGAAATTTTTGAAAAACTGGGTGTCCTTACATGCAATCTGACCGACTGCACGGTCAAGTGGTTAGAGCATCCGACTTGCAGCCGGAAGTTCTAGGGTTCGAATCTTGGCCGGGTCATACCGAAGACTTTAAAAATGGAACCTACTGCCGTTGTGCTTGGTGCTCAGCATAAGCAATGGAGTAGGCAAAACAAGCCAGTGAGCCACAACTGGAAAATGGCCGTGACCGGCTCGACTTAAACCAATTGGTTAGAAACTGGGCCTTAAAACCTCATCTATCTACATGCAATCTGGTGCCATATATGCTACCTAAAATAACGTAACAAGTTAAAGGGCAAAGGAGGGCAAAAGCCCCATAAGATGCCCTGTGAGAACCAGACCCAAAACAAAAATCCATACAAAAACCCACCTACAATCAAATTCTGCCACAGTCACAATAAAACTTGTCAATGTTTTTCTTGAAGCAATTGACTGAAGTGGAATTAACAACCGGCCCACTCAGACAGACTGTTCCACTCATTGACAACTCCATGAGAGAAGCTGAACTTTCTGATGTCAAGCCTAGAGAAATGCTTCACCAGCTTCATACCATTGCCACGCACACGGGAATTAGCACAAACCTCTAAGTAATTACAATTCGACCTTTTGGAGATAAACTTGGTTTAAAAAATTGACGTATTTTTAGGAACTAAAAAAAAAATAGGCATCAACTTTGGAAATTTTTGAAAAATTAGGTGTTCGTGAATGCAATCTGGTGCCACATATGCTTATTTTCTTCATTGAGTGAAGTAGTTTAGTACTTTCCCCTATCCTGTCAGCATAAAAATGGGCAATGATTACACGTTTGAAATGAAAATTTCCCGAAAAAAGGTACCATACGGGGGGGGGGGGCAACTGAGCTGAGGGGGGGCTGTGTATGGGACTGGGGGACATGGCCCCCAGTATGTATGTTAAAAAAGGCCCTGCTGTTGCTACATAACATTTTGTCATGTCTTACTTTGTTAGGCTTGTTACATGTTATTCTTTATTGAATCAATTTGCGGTATACCTTTAAAAATGAGAAGGAAGAAACAAAAGAAAAACTTAAACTAAACTGAAATCAAGTTGATGAAAGCTACGGCATCTCTCATTCAGGCCCGTAGCCAGACAAGGTGCTTAAGGGGGGGGGCTAGATAGCTTCCGGCAGACAGTTTTTCAGGGGCAAGATATACTAGAATAAAATTAAGACAATAATTTTTTATCTTTTAGGGGGCCAACTATTCTAAGGGGCTTCTGCCCTAACAGCCCCTTGGCTGCCGGTTTGCTCCCAATTTCCCTAAGCTGCTAAGTGAACGTGGTATCCTACCTTAAGGGGTCCCCTTTGTGTGGGCACCCCGGCACGTGGCTCGGTGGCTCATGCTGAAATCCGGCCCTAGGGAGTACTTCTCCATCCATTGCCAAATTCAGTGCCGACGCGCTCACTTGAATGGCGTATTAGCTGTATGGGCACACTCAGTCTAGCATTAAATTCTTGTACAGGAGGCATGTTTTACAAAGAGATGTAGGCAAGCAGTTCCAATCACGTACAAAATGTCTATGAAATACCTTCCTATAACAGTCTCTAGCAGGCTAGGGAATGTAATAGCAGACTAGGGAAAGAAATACGCAAATACACATTCTCACTAAGACTGACGGACATTAAAAATTTTAAAAAAGAGCCCAGGATTAAAAACCATTCAATACCATTCAAGAAACGTTGAATGGTTCCATCTGCATTTTGTATGTCTTTTGGATGCGTATTCATTTAAACTGGGATAAGACCATTTCGCACCATTTAACTTGTCAATGGTGACCATTTAAATTTGTAATAACTTTAGAACAAGCTGAAAACCATTTAAAACCATGCAGTCAACTCTATTCAAAGTTGTTAAACGTGTTTTGGGCAATAATCCTGGAAATTGTATTTCTACCTGCATTAATTTGATAATGCATCTTTTTTAAATGATATTGTAAGGAATTATACACTATTCGAACCACTTTGTAGCGTTTTTGTACTTTCCGTTTTAAAGTTAAGTTCAATAAGGTATTTCGGAATGAACACAAGGAGCGCAGGTCAAAGGTCAAATGAGGGGAATCGCAGGGAACGGACGAACTTTTTTCCACCACCACTGTGGAGCTTGGGGCTGTATATACAACCAATGAGAGCCGCTACGCAGACACTCGGCTGATGGGGGGATGTAAACATACACAAATTACATATACGTACGTAGGCACGCAATAAGCATACTGTATACATTGTATGATTGTAAAACACGTACAACACGTACATTATGCAGACTAGACAAGACAGGAACTTAACTATACTGCATGTAGCTAGTTAGTTTTATCATTATAATGGTCACAAAAATTTTGAGAGATGATCCAGTCGATAGAGAAGTACCCCTTTCAACGTTTTGTTCTGGGTTGGTATCACGTAGAACATGCGTGTTTTTAAAACTTCCAGATACAATCGATTCATACTCATAAATATTAGCAAAATTCTACCACAAAAGAGGCATGCGTACCTCTTTGTAGGCCTACAAGTTTTAATTTCCAGCCATATTTTGATAAAACAAATATAAAACAAAATATTGATTTACCTTCCTTTGGTGCAGCGTCAGTAGCTTACATTTCACAGTCTTCTAAATTTTGGGTATGTATCTTCCTTGCCACACTTGAGTCCGCGTCGGCCCTCCTCCACTCCCTCCCATCGATAATGTCCCGACACTTATGTAAATAGTAAAGGTAGTAGTTCTGTGTCTGTCCCTCACCTTTTACATGGTAACAACAAAAAAATTTTTTGCAAAATTAATATCTTGTTTTTATATGTAGGACCACGACTGTTTATACCAGAAGATTCCGTCTTACCGGAAATACGTAATAATGACCGACATCCCATCTACGTTGATGTTGGATTAATCAGGTCACATGACTTCAACGATTATCTGGAGAACAATCGGGATCCCTGTGTATCGACTTCTGGTCTTGAGGTTGCGGTGACAATTCCCCTTCTAGCTGCTACCCCCACCGGACCACCTCTATACGCTTTGGCTCTGAGTAAGTTTTACGAGAAGTCTCGGGGTGACATTCCTAAAATTAATTTTCTTTATCCTTACATACCAGTTGACGAAATTTTCCTTAACGACGAAGGTGCCTTTGTGAGAAACGGAAGTGACGAAATGAGGAGTTCTTTCAATCGCTCCAACAGTCCATGTAAACCACCGATTCCAGTTGTCAAGGAAGAGTTCGATGAATTTGTCTTCAGTGACTTTCAGTTTGGTCTTCCTGCACCAGATTACTCTTTCTGTGACCGCCATTCTTTCGAGAGTCGATTTTGCTCAAACGCTGAGCGCATCAAGTGCGATGTGAAGCGTTACGCCCCCAACATTTGCCAGAAATGGGTGTCAGACTATCTTGAACCTTGTGCAACGACGGTTGAAATCGAGAACATTACATCGGGGTTTCGTGACTTCATTCTCCTAGGCGATGGCGCTATTGACATCCTCGCTGCGGAGAGATACTTTGTCAATGGATCAATGGCATTGAAGTATCCATGTCAGGAATAAAAGTAAAGGTGGTTGGAATAATTTGACCTAACTTGTGGTGAGAGTGGGTAAAGTTATTGCCTCATAGCTGTGTTTAAACATGTTATATCATACGATATAGTAGTGTTGTAGCAATGTCACATATAACCGATATTACCGATATTCGATATTCAATTAAGGAACAAATCGCATTTGGCGGTCTATTATTATTGAATAAACCGTCGAGACTCCATTTTTTTGAGTCCGTTATTTTGCCAAATTTGGAGTTGAAACGGTTTATGAGACAATAGTAGTCCGACAAATGTGGTTTATTTCTATTCCAACACCAAAAATGTGTACAAAACTTCATTATTGGTTACGTTTACTGACCATGTGTTGTGAAAAAAGTCAGTGTTTAACCAATCAGAATGCAGGATTCTCAATAACGGATGGCTAGTGGTGGTAGAATCTTCAATATCGGCCGAATCTGGTCGGATATTGATGACTGAGAAAAAATCCTTTAGTAAATTAAACTACAGGTTGTAATGGTCTTCCATGACGTGTCATTTTATTTCAATTACACAAAACAACGGGACTCAAGAAACATTCTCTGGTTGGTACCGCAACTTTAGATACATTTTATCGATACCTACCTACACTCTAAAAACGTGTTTAGGAATTAAACACATTTTTTGCCCCCACTTTGGAAACATGTTTCTGTCCTAAACACACATGTTTAATTCCTAAACACTATGTGTTTAATTCCTAAACATCATACGTTTAATTCCTGAACATGTTTAGAGTTTAGCCGTGTTTCAAAAGTGGGGACAAAAAAGTGTTTAGAAAAGTGTTTAATTCATAAGCACTGTTTTTACAGTGTACACAGGACGAAAATGATAAATACCGGCTGATACCAGTACAAAACACCAATCTGTTAGCTACGGTTATATGAAGTTCTCTCAAAGGATGCATCAAAACAAAGTATTCATTCATTTAAACTTGACTTTGACTTTATTTGTTTAACGTTTTCAAACCCGAAATGTTTTAGGGACATTCTGGGTAAATTCTGCATAAACATCACACCTGTATAAGTGATAGAGCATAATTATAGAGTATTCCATTTTGTTTCATTATTGTAAGGAAGTAAGAAATATAAGTGAAATAAATATCACCACTGATGTCGAGATCACCGATCTTGTTACGCATTTCTCAAATACTGTACAACATCATTTTAACATTTTCCAACTTTAAAAAAAAATAAACACAAAATAGATACTGGAATCCAGTCTTCATTTTTAAAATTAAACTTTTCTGTATTTTTCTCTGACCGTCAAATATTTTCGTCTTGCAGACATACTGTCAAAAAAAAAGCATGTCACAAAAAGGGCAGGTTTTCATAACCCGTTCAGTTGTGTTTTGAACATATAGGTTCAGGAAATCTCTTAACATTTTAGTGACTTATATGATCGATTACCTAAAATACGTTTTGTGTCATAAAAAATTCTGATCAAAGAAAATTTGCTATCAATGGAATTGGCATTAAGTGTACATTAAAACCCCATTCGATCATTATGTTTTATGTATTAGAAATATTTCAGATGAAAACGGGCAACCCTTCCTCACCGTTCAAAATTTTCAAAGAAAGTACCGGTACAAAAGTGTCATCCTTTCACTGGGAACTTTGACTTGGTTTTAGCAATTCCACACCACTGAAAGTATAAAGTATTGTCACACTGCACACTGTGTGCTGAAAACCAGACCCTTCAGTCAGACTTCCAGTTGCCTTTAAAAACTGAAATAGTCTACAATTGTTTGATCAATAACTTAATTAGTTACCGCCCACACTGCAATAGCTAAATGGAACTCCAAATTCTCTAGCATTGCCGATGGATGAAATGAATTTTATCTTTCAAATGCCATTCAAGTCTGAGAATGTGAGCAAATTACAATAATTCCATTTCACATTTTTACTTCGAATTCTTCTTTTTCCATCTCACTTATTTTCATCACCGTCAATGAAGCAGAAACGAGAAAATCGTGATAATTCAAACAGAGGTATAACTTATGCGAATTACTCAAAACCTCCAACATTTGTGGCTACAGGCATTATATCATAGTGTAAACGAGATGCCAATTCCATTGATATCAAATTTTCTTTGATTAGAATTTTTCCGACAACGGCCTATTTCTGGCTTATTTTAGGCAGATTTTGAAATTTTACCCGTCGTTCTACTACATTTATGAGATTCTTACCGTTGGGTTCAAAATATCTTCAAGTTTAGCCAATGAACATTTGCGCCAGAGAAGGGCGCACTGAAAGTCTACTCTTTAAACTGCGGACCAAGTCCTCGTGCTCACGATGAAGATCACGGGCCTTTTATCGAAAACAAGGCATGAAGGTTTTCACACTCAGGCTGCAGGTATGGTGAAAACGGCAAGCGCGTATAGCAGGCACGACTTGGGGAGTTCGGGATTCAAGTCTTTTTCAGTGCGAAAACCAATGCATCTAAACCATTTCTTTCATGCATGGGCAAATATTCTAAAGTGACTCCATGTCCCTTACTTTTACTCAACATGAATGAAAAGCACATCACATATGGAGATGGGGATAATTCCCTTGTCTGTCAATTACGCACAGGGTAACCTGCCCTAACTTGCACTTTAACATTGCCAAATCCTGGTCCACAAATTTCGAAATACCTAATTTCACTTTCAACTGGAGAAAAGTGTATAACAACATTGTATGATCAAATTTGAAATTTCGCTATTTTTAACTTCCGTACATTTGGATTCTCTTCTCGCTGTCAACTGAAGGAGTTTCAATACTTAAGGGGATTTTGGCAAATTTCCCCAGTTGCGAGGTAATATTGCCAGTTTGGGCAGTGAAAAGAGACTAGGTGAATAAGTACAATAGATCTCTGTCACCTGAGGTTGTACAGAATGCGACAAGCTACGTATATTGTTCTCTTGCCATGAGGTTGTAGCTCATGTAGGGAGTCAAACAACAACTCTCTGGTCCAGGCACTGGGAGCTCTGGGTTTCCACCTACCAGTCCATCAGGGGCAGGCATTTCCTTTTTAATCATATTACTACAAAATTTGTCTTACCATTTCACGCTACGCCGTTTGATCTCGTATGGTAGATTAGATCCAGTTGTCTGACCACAAAGCTACAACATATTATGGCCTGGCGATTAACAAAAGTCATGTCACAAAATACATGCTGAAACAGGTCGCAGACTCGGGGTATCTTTGAGCAGCCAACCCAGCCAAAAATAAAACATAAAATCAGAAATAACGAGCCTTCAGTGTTCTTTTTTCTAACCTCTGTGATACATTTACCATAAAAAACAACAGACTCGATATCAAAGTATATCCTGTATGGCTCAACCAAAAGTACTTTGTGAGAATTCAAATCAACCCTGTGGCCAAATGGGAAGGGGAGAGGGCTGGTGGGGCTCCCTCCCCATGCTTTAGAAAATAAAATACGTACGATCGCTTCAATGCATTTCAGTATATCTCACCCTCTAAAATATCCCCAAAGCTATATTACCCTGTCACACCCCTTCATCATGTCTGGACGATTGCTCGAATCAAGTTAACAATTAAAAATACACACAACGAAAAAATCAAACTCTGTTCAAAGCAGAATTATTTATGCGAAATTAAAAATGGAAACAACCCTTCCATTAATACAAAGTAACACAAAATACAGAGCAACATGCAAAATCATAAACAAAACTTGAATTTAAAAAAAGAACCTGCCAAATGAAAACGACAGAGCAGCAAATGTAGATGGTGCAGTAAGTTTTGATAAGGTATAGGTAGATCAAATGAAGCTACGTTCTTTACCGCCAGACAGAAACTAAGTAGGTTCGAGGCAGCTTTCTCAGGATACGAACCCCAGGCAATTCCCATCCTTATTCCCACTCAGAGTGCAGGCAATCTCAACCATTGTAATTGTCCACTTAGAACTGAACCACTGGTGTCCCTTGGTAAAATTTGACAACTAATCTAGCTCATGCGCCAGTTGTCCGAGGGGTTATTCCCCAAGAAGGAGTAATGGGGTATCTGGGCTGGCAATTATCTAAGGTAGTATTTATCTAGCGGGGGAACTGTTGGGAACAATTAACTCGGGTGTGTTTATTCATGTTAAGAGTAAGCGAAATAGCTAGTCGATCAAGCTGACAGAAAAGCCACTCCCGCCAGCCTGTGTGTTCTGTGCAAGTCTGCACAGAAAAACCAAAGCGCACCGAACTTGTTTGGATGATGAACTCAACTCACATCCATCACCGAACTTAACAAATACCTTGGTCTTCTCAATCAGTACACGTTCCAGCAAACAATTTAATCCTTTCTTCTGTTTGTTATTACATACAGCTTCCTGTACATCAACTGTGTATCTTCTGCCATTTACTAAGATAATTACTGTACTCATTTTGCTTTGAGATCTCGCCGACGAAGGTCTCAGGGGACCCAAATGTTCAAAATACATTTTGCAGAGTTTGTACTCCTCAAATCAACCAGTTATGCTCTTTATTGTATTCCTTTCTATAAAATAAATATGAATAAATAACTATATATATATATATTCTGTGAATGTTCAAAAACCCATTACGGTGAAACATAAAACAAGTTTCAGTAAAAAATAAAGTTCTTTAACAATGTCTTAAAAGTCTCTAAGTTTTTGCATTACGACTAGCAATTGTCAGTGCATTCCATAACTACTGGCTGCAGCGTTAAAAACTTCTATCACCGTATTTAGCAGTCTTAAATCTAGGCACCATCAAGGAGAGAGTACTAGCTGACCTTACAGATCTGGTGGGCTTATGAACAATTAGCATATCAGTTAAGTATTGAGGGTCTGATGGTAAAATGGACTCATGCGCATGTATTCGTATTTTGAACTTGGCGCGCTGGTGAATAGGGAGCCATTGTAATTCTGTTAAACGGGTGTGATAAGAGAGGACCGGGACGTTCTAGTAAAGATACGTGCTGCGGTATTTTAACTCGCTGCAGCTTATTCAAAACCTTTGAGGTAAGCCAGAAGCAATGAATTGCAATAGGCAAGACGTGACGTCACTAAATCATGTACAAGTGATTTGGTAGTATCACTATTGAGATATCGCCTTCTATGACTAATATTTCGAAGCTTCGTAACATCTGATCTGCATAAACTATTAACATGTTTGAACATATTCAGTTGAAAATCGAAGATTGCATCAAGATTTCTTACTTAAATGGTGGTGTAATAATGGTGTAATAACAGAATATTACAGATACTGAAGTTATGTAACGTGCAGAGTTTTCGTTGCATCTTGAGTTAAAACAATGATTTCTCTTCTATAACTATTCAGCTTTACATGCAGCTGCTTGACCCATTGATTATTCTTATAGTGTTCAGATAGGCGTGGTTTAAGCTAGGTGTAATGAGAACGATTTTTTTTTTGTCAAAATAGCCTTCAGAGTTTGGCTGTGTTTGTGCCGTTTCTTTATATTTTACGATCCACACTATCATTTTTCAGTCACTACATAAAATACTTCATTCATGATTAGCATAGGTAGTGTATTGACAAAAAATATTAAACATTATGTATTTCCATGTTCTTAAACTGGTAATATCACTAGTTAAAATAACAAGTGTATGCTGCTAGGATAGGCTAACGAAGGGCAGTGAAGCACAATCATGGGAGTAAAATCGGCAACATCTCAAGTTCAAGTTGAAGACTTAAATTGGACGCCTCTGCTAGGACTATTTTAGACAAAAAGAGTGGCTGCTATTATTCGTTATATTCGAGTGGTGCAACGGTTAAAATGATATTAGAACAAGACACAAATCGTAGCAATTTACTTAAAAAACACGATGCGTCAGGTCTCAATTGGGAAAGGAAAGGGATTAGAAGCTAGTGTATGTTTTCAGTATGTGTTTCATCTGGGTCTTTTAGCAGTCTTCGTTCCTTTCGGAGAAACACTCCATCGCAGTAGATCTACAGAAATTTCAACACTGTAACCGAATAGAGAAACCATAATTGCAATCAATAATCCCGACAGACTTTACATATTTCTCACTGTAAGCTTCAATTCTCATAGTAACCCTTCTTTCACTTAAGTACTCTTTAAATGCAAATTACTCGAGGCAGTTTACTCCCAATGTAAAATAGTGAAAATCTACCAAAAAGGTTGACTACAGTGACCACTCTCTGTTTTGAGTGACCTTTCACTCTCCACCGAGTGGTATTTTTACTCATTTAGAGTTAATTAACACTCCGAGCAGAGTGAAATTTCAGTCGATTTCCACTCGAAAAAAGAGTGGTCACTGTAGGCAATCGCCGAAGAGAGAATTTCACTCTTTAACCTCATGAGATTATGTTGTGTAATACCAAGGCCGTAGCCTGGACGAAATCTCTAGGAGGCAGTTGAAAACAGTTGCTAAGCGGATCACCAGTGACGTCCCTACAGACAGTTGACACCAGGGAGGATCCTTTCTTTTTTCCCTATGCATGAGTGCTACCCTGGGGGGGGGGGGCTGAGGGGAAGGGTTCAAGTAAGGCCTGGTATAGGTACAAAATTGTGCTATCGTTTGCAAAGCCTTGAACTGGTTATATCTTTGCAAGTTGTCTTTTTATAGTGATACTCTTCCTACTTTGGCTAGGCGTAAGTCAAGAGGTGCTCTTTAAGAGAAGGAAATGACTCTATATATAACACTATATACTCTTTGAGAAATTTTTATCTTTGTGAGATGGCCTGGATAAAAATGGTGCTATCTTTTGTTAAGCTTCTGAAAACGTAGAGTTGATATCATGCTTAGGAATCCTTATTACTTAGTGACTTTGTTTCTATTTTGGAAGGCCCGGTGATGTAATTGAAGATGTTGCCACAGGGGAGGGATGACACCTCTACCCTTTGAGAAAGTTTTCTTGTTCTAAGCTTTCGGAGATCTAAAATTGTGTGATCTTTGAGAAAGCTTTAAATTGATAATATGATCTGAAATGTTAATTATTTATTGATTTTTTCGGCTGTGGCATGGCATCTGTGCAAGACTGGTACCCGGTGCGGGCTTCCCCCTAGCGCTCTTAGTACGCCACTGGGGGAACCACCATCGGTTAGCGCGTAGCCGTAGTGTAGGCCTGTAAGAAAATGTTTGATCGAAATGTCTCCCAGATGAAGGGGGAGGGGTGACACATTTTAGACCTTAAAATTTGCCTCTAAATATTTCTTACTTTTAGATTCCATGCTTAAGAAACAAGCTCAGATTTCAAGAAGAAAAGTCAGATTTGATTTAACGGGAAAAAGCGTTCACCTCAATTTGAACAATTGAATGAGTTACTCGGGTTTTTGAGTATCATGTTAAAGCATGTTTCTCATTGAGTCGTGAAATTCACGTGGATATGTAAAGAATAACTCCTTGGTTTATGTTGAATATGCAATACTCATGTTACAGCATATCAAGAAAGAAACTTGAAATGAAATAACAAGGGCATTTGTGAGATTTAGCTGTGTTTCAAAATAAGTTTGCGGCGACTGCTTATGCTCTTTAAAGTAAAAGTTTCTTTACCATGTCATTTGAGTTAAGCTAATTATTGAAGGTACTCATAGGCATTTTTTCTAGAGTCAAAGTATATGCTGGTGTATTCAAGCGATGTATCTTGTAGGAGAAAGATGGTTCTTACCCCAAGAGGAGAAACCCGCCTAAGAATGCATCCACGGCGGGGTTCCGAGGCCTCCCCCGGAAAATTTGGAAAGAAAAAAGAATCCTGATATGCAATAACTCAGGTTTTGAGGGCCTTAACATCAAAATTTGGACAGTGAAATTTTTAGGATTTTAGTGTTTTTTTTTTCTCAAGAAGGCAAATTTTCATTTTTGTTTTGAGACTCTCGGGGGGGGGGCAGTTGCCCCCTGCCCCCGTCCCGGCAGGTTACGGCCCTGAATACAAAATCTTTTCCGTATGCACTTTTAAAGCAACCGTCATGTGTTGCACATCCAGAATTGATTGTTTCAAGCATGATTTAACAAAGACATCGATGAAATTGCGAGACGTTCTCACATGAATTTTTTTAATTATGCCGAATAAGCCTGTTAGTTTTAGTACGCTTTAAAAATATGATATTTCCTTTGCCTTAATCAACTGCTGGCTGATTTTACGAGACTACAGTAGGCTGTTGAGCTGCATTGTTGCTTTATATGCCAGTCTTTGAAATAGCTAGACAAATTTTAATGTACCGCACGAAAATTTTATTCCATTTTGTCGTGTGTGATATTCTGTTCTATTTGACTGCATCTCACCTCCAGGTGCACGCTACATTTCAACATATTGCTGTTTAATTTTGTAGTTGTACCATGGCATTAGAAGACTGTCAGTTTAAAAACAATGAAGAAAGGCAGACTTGTATATTTGAAGCAATCCAGTCTTGTTCTTGTCATCAGATTTCTACACTTTATTTGCTACAAGATGTGGTATCAAGTCTTATTTCACATCCTCCTCATCGAGATTATGGCCTTTCACCTTCACGTTGCTAGTGCGGTCTTAATCGATAAGCTGCATACTGGTGAATGGGATGGAGTCGTTTTTTACATTTCAGTAAAACGAGAAGCCATCCAAAACAAACTAGACGATTATCACAACTCTGTGTCTAACGAATGTAATGACGGTTAGTATAGACTGAAATTATCTAAAGTAGACAATTAACAAAATATGTATTTCTTACTGCATTTCTTTCAGTATTTCTTACTGCATTTCTTTCAGTATTCCTTACTGCATTTCATGTAATGTCATGCTCCAATGATATTATGAGGAAGACATGGTTCAAACCACTTTGCAACGTTTTTGTACGGTAAGTGTATTCGAAAAATTAAGTTGACTAAGCTATGCTGAACCAAATGCAAAATTTCTTTCTGTGGATGTAGTGATTTATAGCAATGTCTAAACTGTCACAATAGTGGCAGGTGACATATCTACGGTGTATATATACAGTCGGTCGCAGCCGTTGTATCGGCGATGGACCCATCGGCTCTCGGGCTTATTATTTTATGGCCTAGTGAAGATAATCTATCCATTTCACAAAGCAGACTCCGGGCAACATAAAAGATATAGTCTTGATGTTAGGACCGGTGAACAAACCAACCTTGTATACTTCTTTGGGCTCTCTGTTTACCTTATCCATCTATATCATTAATGCTGATAGGGTGCAGGGAGGGGGGTTCCAGCTCATATTTCTAAGAGGTGTACCTCTCGTCCCCTGACAAGGAAAATGGGAATCGGTGTGGAGCAAAAATATTGTATTTTTTATTTGTACTTGTTAATACGTTAAAAAAGAGGGCATTACGGAGTTGCATATCTCATCGCTTACACACGACACTCATTGTGATGAGTTTCAGATAACGACTCACATCTCTAGTGAACCTTAAACTTATGGAAAAAAAAACATTTCTTCATCTTTGACCTCTGACCGTTAGCCTGGGTGTCTGCGAGATACTATTTCCCACCGTGGGACACCTCTTCACCAGGCTTGAAGAAAATCTGTCCAGCCAACTAGTAGAAGTTTGTTGAAAGAAACTACATATTACTTAGATCGAAATGGTGTTATATACCTGAAATGCATTATACGCCTACATTAAATCGAATTATATGTCTACAATAAATCGAATATATGACTTCATTAATATAAAGGGCAATTCTCGTCATCCCATAATTCTCCCATCTATGCAACTCATAACTCCTCCCATAACTGTATAAAGCTACTCCTTGTTTGCAGACACAAACCTTTTTTATTGCTTAAGGCCATGTCCTGGGGCGCATACAAGGCTATTGTGTGTAATGCAAGCACTCTCTCTGCATTGTAAGGAATGTGAGCTACCCTGCATCTTTTGAATTTTCAAACTTTGCTCTCAGTCGAAGAGCAGTCCCCAACTGAGAATTTTGATACCCCACATCAAAAATACAATATGGGGTGACGAGTGTCTATCTTTAATTTATGTCTGCATTTATTCGAATTAATGTCTACATCAAGCGTGTTTACATAAAAAGCTGAATTAATGTCAGCATTGAATCGAATTAAAATCAGCAAAAAATGGAATTAATGTCAGCATTGATTCTGGATTGCTGTCAGTATTTAAGTCCCACATTTGTCCTCTGTGGCCAACAATAGACGCTAGGTCCTGAGTACGGAGGCTGGTGTCCCTTTAACGTCATTATTGTGGTGGTATGAAATCTTATTTTAAACGGTCTTCTTCCCAAAGCTTAAAAAACATTAATTTCTTGTTAATGCTTGAGGCTTTTAAGGGGCTTATTGGGTTGATATCGAATATTTTGTGACGAGTTTTGAAGAGGATTATTGCATGGCACAATTTTTATGTGTTTAAGGTTAGGGTCGGGATTGACCGCCTCATCGGGCTGAAAAAAAAATGTAAAAAAGAGGACGGATATTAACTCCTTAGGTGTCAGAAGCTTCAACAGTTGTTCTAAGAGTAAAGAGTCATTTATTTGCTGAAAGTGTTGGCCTTTTAAGGTTTTCTACAATTCCATGCAAAAGTTAGGATGCCGGTACAAGCAATGCATTACCATAATTCAATTCGTACAATATGCAAGATATGTAACGTCATTGAGACATGTTAAATGATGTGCATTGTCCCACAACATGACGGCTGGTCCCTGTAGCATCTATTTATTATTGGGTTCAGTATGAGTTTTTTCTAGCAAACATTCTCTCATTTCGAGTAAAAGGGGTCAGCTGCCCAGGCCCAAATCCTTTGAGATTTGGGCCTGACAAAAAGGGATGTTGCACATTTTGTTGTGGCAAGCTCGAATCAGTGAGAGAAGATAACCCGAATCATCGACGGGATGGATATCTTGGTAAGGTGATAAAGCCTGAATTTTCCCATAAATAGGATATTGGTTTCCCAAGCGAGGTGGGGGTTGGATACCAGCTAAAACGTTTTCACAACAAGTCCCAGATATAGTGTGTATTTGGTCATCATACAACTTAAATTGAAACTACATGTTTGTATGACGTCACAGAACGAAGTATGAACTTCATGGTATAACTCGTACAATATACAAATTTGATTTTACAGAATTTTGTGCTTTTTAATGTTTTGTCGTAGATTCTGACTCGGAGAATTGCACAATGCGGAAAGAGCGCTCAAATTATTCTGGATAGAAGTATAGGAGACTGTCATAATTTAGCAGTTGAGAGCCAAAACAGATACACATGCCGAAGCGTCTGGTTGAAATAAGAATAGCATACATTGTATCCAACGCAACCATCTGCCCAACGAAAAAAGCTGCCATGAAAATGCGTGTAAGTGTACACATACATGTTTATTTAAATTTCAGTTTGTAGTGTTAAAATCGGTTGCAATAATCTCCGGGACAAGGGACAGCGAAGTGTGATAGTATACATTCCTGTTTCTGACCATAACGTGTTACCAAAGTCGTCTCATATTCATAAATGTCAGCAAAATGTTACCATATGAGATATGGGCGTACTAGTTGTGGTCTACAGATTTTGATTACCAGTCACATTAATAAAAAAAAATCTTCACCAAAATAAAGTATTGTTTCACCTTAATTAATGCAGCGTCACTGCCTTACATTTCACCATTCTGTTTGGTCAGAGAAAAATTTTTTCTGCTAGTTTCATAAATTTTATTTTCTCGCCTCATTAAAAGGACCACGTCTCTTTGACCCCGAAGATCCCGTTTTACCAGAAATTCATAACAGTGACCGACATCCAGTCTACATTGATTTCGGGTTTATAAGGTCACATGACTTTGACAATTATCTGGAGAACAATCCGGATCCCTGTGTATCGACTTCTGGTCTGGAGGTTTCGGTGACAATTTCCCTTCTAGCTGGAAAACCCAACGGACCACCTCTTTACGCTTTGGCTCTACATAAGTTTTACGAAAAATCTCGGGGTGACATTCCTAAAACAGATTTCTTTTATCCTTACATGCCAGATGACGAAATTTTCCTGAATGATTACGGCGCCTTTGTGAGAAATGGAAGTGACGAAATGAGGAGTTCTTTTAATCGATCTAACAGTCCTTGTACACCACTGACATCAGTTGTCAAGGAGTTCGATGATTTTGTCTTCAGTGACTTTCAGTTTGGTCTTCCGGAACCAGACTACTCTTTCTGTGACCGTCATTCTTTCGAGAGTCGATTTTGCTCAAACGCTGAGCGCATCAAGTGCGGTGTGAAGCGTAACGCCCCCAACATTTGCCAGAAATGGGTGTCAGACTATCTTGAACCTTGTGCAACGGTTGAAATTGAGAATATTACACCGAGGTTTCGTGACGTCATTCTCCTTGGCGATGGCGCTATTGACATCCTCGTAGCGGAGAGATACTTTGTCAATGGATCAATGGCAGTGAAGTTTCCATGTCTGGAATAAAATTAGAGTTGGTTAGGCTTCATTACCCTTGATTTTGGTAAAAGTAAACTTCTGTAAAGGTCCGTATGTAATTGTGATGCTTGCCTATTTGGTGTAAAAAGTATTAAAAATGATAAAAATAGCCGCAATATTCGTTAACCATATTGACCATTTTACAAGAAAAGTTCTGTTTTTTACCTACATCATGAATAAACAGGAGCTACCTATGCAAATTTGTGACATACAGAGAGGGACCTGTCAACTATGGGTGTAACATTATCCCGGTTGGTAGTTTAGCCTTCGTTACAAGGACAGCTGTAATATTGGGATACCCCTAGGGGTTAATTTTGGAAGTAGCTATTTAGTTCTTTGAAAATATCCACATTAATCACCGAACTAGAAACTAGCTATTAAGTAATTAACAGATAATTTATAAAGGAATAACAAAAGAAATACAGACACTGTACAACACTACATCATATGTTTCCATAGCTAATGAACAATTCTCACAAATTATCAAACGTTGAAGAGAAATATGAGAACAGTAAAAGATATTCAAATAATTCCAACTGATTTTTGATCAGGGAATCTTAATCTAGCTTTGTTGGGTAGAACAACTGAATTTATTACATGTCCACACACCGTTAAGCTAATAGCCATGTAAATCATATATAACTTCCATACGTGACTATTGTGGTACCTATATCACACATAACTGACATAAGATATTTGAGAAATGCGATAGGGTACGTACATTAGACCTGTCTTCCGCCATAGGCGCAGATGCAGGAAACTTTAAGGGAGAGGACCATGATGGCCAATTGCAATTGCACAGAAGAGAGACCATGTATGAGAAACTGATTTTAGACCCCCTAGTTTGCGAGAAATTGCACTTTTCTTCAAGCTGTCAAGATAAATTTGTCACCACAGTCTTACATTTACCATGGTAGACCCTCTGACCCCCGTAAATGCGTTACTTAATTCTGAAGTTGACATCTAACATCTAAATTAGCGTCAATGCCAAGCAACTCAGCTGCTCTGACTTCCCATCATACAGTCTTCCCTCTGGTATTTATTTTCTCCTCGGTTTACTGACCGTGTGTTGTGGAATAACAGGTCAGTCTTTAACCAATAAGAATGCAGGATTCTCAATAACGGATGGATAGAGGTGGTAGAATTATTATTTCAGTACAAAAACAAGTCTCCAAATCATATCCAATGGATAATGAGATAGGGTGTTTGGTACGCGTCGTTTTTGGCCACAGTAAAATTTCATTTAAAAAACGACGCGTACAAAAACTCATTATCTTTTGCAATTGCTATATGGAAGGATCTATGGCAAAATGTTCTGATGTGATTCTCTTCCTCTGATTAGAGCTCTTGGACACATCACACATAAAGAGGAGGACAGGTTCATTATCTGACAATTACGTACAAGGTTACCAACTCTTACTCGTACCTAAAGCCAGACCATAGCGCAAAAAAAAACAAAAAAAAAACACAGTTTCAAATTCAAAATTTGCCATATTTACTTAATCTTCGATTCTCTTCTTACTGTTAACTGAAGAATTTTCAATGCCAAGCGAGACCCGACTTTGGTGGTAAAATGCCATTTGCGCCGTCAGAGGAAACAACGTTTCTGTGGGTTACAGTCGAAGCAAGCTATGTCACATGTACACAAGGTTGTATAATGTGCGACTAGCTACGTTGTACTCTGTAAGTGAGTTTAATTTTGATCACCTTGTAGTTCCGGGAATTCTACGGTTTCACCTACCAGTCCATTTGGGGCATGTATCTCCCCTTTGCAATTATTTTAGAATAATATAAAGCTTGTCCTACAAACTATTAAACAAACTAGGCCATTAGATCCCGTGTGTCAGAGTAGATCCGGTTATCTGACGACAAACGAAAATCATGTCACGTAACAGGCCTATGTATATACCGAGGCAGTTCGCAGATTCGGGGCTCTCAGTGATGTAAGGTTAGCCAACAACGCAAACACTCAAGACAATATAAAAAATAACAAACGGTGATATCTTATTTGTAGCTACTGAGATACATTTACCGTCAAATAAAAATGCTAACCTCAAAATCATAATAGCCTATAGCCTGTATGGCCGAATCAAAAGTACTTTCTGCGAAATCGGATCAAGCCTAGTCTGTAGCCGAAGGGGGACGGGCAGCAGCGCGTCACTCCCCCTCCCCCCAAAAAGAATACCATGTTTCGTTTTAGTATCACTCTAAATCCTAAAAAATATTACGCCCTCTTCCCTCTCCAGCATCGGGTCTGACTGCCGGCTTGAATAAAATTAATACTTAAAATACACAAAATCAAACTATTTCAAAATAAAATTGCAAACGCAAAATTCAAAATGGAAAGAAAGCCTCCAGTAGAAAAATCACACGAAAAGCAGACCAACGTGCAGATTATATAAAAAAAGAAACAGAACGGGAAATGTTAAAGTTGAAAATACGAAATCCTTTTCATACTTGATGTATAGAAGATGTGTTACTTTAAGAGTAAGTGAAACCCTACGGTTTTGTTGGAGGTCAAAGATCACCTGAGGTCATAAGTAGTGACACTACGAAAACCTCTTAAACTAAATAAGCCGTGGGCGGTACCTTCAAAGTGTGTCCGGCGTTTGGTTACAAGCGAAAAGTTAAGGTTGAATTTTTGTACCATTTCACAGATAAAATAATAGAGTAAAACATTTATTTTTTCACAAGCATAACTGTTGCAGTAATAGTTCTCATTTGAATTACTCAATTAAGAACAAATGTGAAGGACATTTTTTTTTATTATTATTATGAAAAAAGTCAAGAAGTGTTAATTTGAGGGATGGACCGAGTCAGTGTGACACATCCTTCCCTTTCAGGAAGGAATCACAAGGCCTTTGGGCTTTTTGCTTAACTATGTATTGATCGCGTGCAGCACCAAAAAGTGGACCATTCTATTTTCGACCAAGAAACAGTGTAGAAAGGACCTGAACTGCGCGTATTAGCTAGCCGATGGGAATCTAGGAATTAAGAGATTGGAAAAGGAAACTGCAATCACAAAGTTATTCGTTGACCTCCAAATAATACTAATGAGCACCATACATTCAAAAATGTCATTCAACTTAAGAAAGAAGACAAACAGCTTGCGAAGTGTAAGGGGGCGGCTACAAGAGTCACAACCAAAAGGAAAAATAAATTGATACACTTTTTCAGGACCAGTGTTTGTTCCTTGCACATGGGTTAAGCATCGGGCATGTAGAGACTATCCCTGCCTACAAAAAAAAAAAAAACACACACACACAGCGAAGGAGTGGTACATGATTAACCATGGGTACGGTGGTGTTTCCATAGACGAAGGAAGGGAAAGGAACACGTGGATGATGTATCCTCACATTCGAGGAGGGACTTTTTCGGGCAAAAAATATGCATCTATTGTCGGGCTTGAATATTTTAAAATTCGTGCACACCCCTATTGAAAGTACTCCCTGACGCTTATGTCTCTTCGTTCGGCTTCAGCCATATACGTCAAAACCTTTTGTCTGATTTTTTAAGGAAATAAAAATTAAGCCATAGATATGATGTCCCAATACTATTCAACTCCTACCGCAGGCCATATAGTGTCACATCATGATGAAGGCAAATGTGGTAGGTAACTATGCGAGACTGGTAAGGAATTAAACTTCTTTGCAACCTCCCTTCTTAGAGGTAATATATACCGGTAGCGTTTAAGGCCATGAATATATATAAAACTTGAACAGCGCCGTAAGTTGTTGCGGCGATTAGTTTTTTCTGGTATCGAGTATTTTTTTTTTTGCCTCGGTTGTTGCTATACTTTCTGTTGTAGTTCGTAGGATATTACGTTCCGGTCATTTGGGTAAGATCACATACAGTATATGTTTTTTTCACAATCAGTCTAGAAGGAGACCAGCAATGACAGCCCATGGTAAAGAGTTGTGAAGGTCAAGAGGGTGGTCATGTTCAGTCTAACTTGTCCCTTGTGATTGGGGAGTAGAAGTCAGTAACGGTTAGGTTTTCGCCCTTCGGCTATTCGTCAGAAAGTCGAGGGGACTTTGAAAAAAGGGTAATTGAGCTCGTTCATTTTTTTTTAATTTTGAGTTGGTGAGATTTATAAGTGTTATAAGAGCAGGATGATTTGCTTTTCGTTATTAATCCAGTTTCTTAGTACTATTTTAATTCGGTAGTACAGGACGGTATATAGGCTAAATGTAGTTTGTGTTATAACTTTAGTTTCTACTATAGTGTGCCATTTTTATTTGCAGACATATTTGATTTAATTTGTGACTTCTTATTTTCAATGTCGTGTTTGGTATTTGTTGCAGTATAGCGTGGACGATAGTATGTGATCAGGAAATTGACCTCAATCAACCTATTTTAACGCATTTGCCGGACAAACTAATTCTTTGTAGGGTATGCCCCGGACGCATTTTCCCTGACTCCTGTCAAACGTGCAGTAAACTTCAAAAATACCTCATTTAGGGGAGACTTTGGTATCCTCGTGACATACGCTAAATAACGTGTCTTACCTTAGGGCGTAGATTATTTGTTGACATGGCACGTTCTGGCTGGTCAAACCAATCACCACGGACAATAATAAATATTCATATCTCTTGAGGTAATCTCATTACTATCGACCAATCAGGTACATGCTCCATAGTTTGTTCGAGATCTCTGGGGTGGCCTGGAGCTTCTAAAACCACTCGAGATCGAAAGGTTTTCTATTAAACATGTATTTTGTTTGGGTTGTCGCCAAGCTTGCGGCTTTAAAAGTGTGGAACTGGGCTATTGAATGAAGTTCAGCTGTGCATCTGACCGGTCTCTTTGCCACCCACGTGTATGTTTGCAACATAGAAATTCAAGTAAGGGAGAACGCTGACACAGTATACCGCTGTGTCTTTATAAGTGAAGCAGCCAAAATAGCGAGGGCGTTTGCTCTATACGGCAAAAAGGCTGATAATCTCTGCGTCTCTATATGAACAATGACTTGTTATTTTGCCTCATCCACATACACAAACCCACACACAAACATGTATTACATTCATTTTCAAAAACGCCCAGGATACCGATATCCATGCATGAGCGGATCCAGGATACGGGACTTTTATCTCAAAGGCTCCCATAGAGGTTTTTAATATAACCTGAAGGCCGTAGCACTAGGTCTAAACCGAGCTCCACCATCAGAAGAGCGTAGCTTATACAGAAAAAAATTTTGCTACAAATCAATTGACAGTTGCATGAAATTACAAATTTCTGGTCTTGTAAATTACATCCACAGACCACGGACTTACATGTATTCTTCCTTTTGTGATCTCCAGAGCGTTGTTGCTACAAGCAGCTAGGCCCCGGCCACGGAATTCACACACACACACACACACACACACATATATATATATATATATATACCGTACGTATATATATATATATATATATATAAATATATATTCTGATATATACATACTTACATTTATACATATATGTATATATATATATATATCTATATATAACACTAATCCGTAACGTTAGGGGAAATCACGATATCACGGTTTCGTTAAGAGGAAAATGAAACAATAAAATACATAAGCATATATTTCCAACTAAGGTCTTTGAGACATAATCAACGTTATTTCAATGGTTCATCCCTACGTATTTACATATACGTGTCCGTAAATTTGTCTACATTGAAGTAATCGTGTATACATTGTGTGGTTGAAAGGACGTTACCATACGTTTAGGTATTCCTACATAAAAAGTGTGTAAAAACGTTAAGGGGAAACGATTTTTCCCCCAAATGTAGGTTTCTTTTATACCATATTTCCCCCAAGGGAATATATATATATATATATACACACACGCACATATATATACACACATATATATATATATACATATAAATACACACACACATATATATATATATAGTTAGTTAGTTAGTTAGTTAGTTAGTTAGTTAGTTCGTAGTTAGTTAGTTGGTTAGACAAATTACCAGGGAACTGATCAAAAAGTAGAAGAAACAACGTTTCGAACAGATCAACTGCCCTTCGTCAGGAAAACTATGAGACGAAAGCTGTCCCAAAAACCCACTTCCAATCAGTGTATGTATGTATATATGTATGTATTTATGCATGTATGTATGTATATATATATATATCACTGTCATTATATATATATATATATATGTATATAAAGCGCATAGTGATAATCCGTGTATTGGTATATTATATATGAAATAACAAAAAGAACAGTTAATGCCTTTGATACCAACATATTTGCACCATGTTTATTAGACGTTCAAAATTTTCGAAGCCATGCTTCTTCAACATACACCCAAAACTGTGTCAATACCAGGTCGGAATAGATTCTAACGAGGGAAAGTAAATTAACCCAATTTCGATAATTCTCTATAAAGCTCATTGTTAAAGCCGTTAAAAAGTGAGTTTAAAAAGGAGCAAGTAAAAAAAAGTCCATCCTAACGTTGTGACCGTGTGGGGAGAGGGTTAAGATCTTCGTGAAAAGTCGGTTTTCGGCAGTTAGACGATCACGGTCAGAACCTCTGAATATAATATGACTGCGGTAACGGCCAAATCCTTTATCAAGCATGGTGATGGGAGCTTGAAATGTTTTGATACCAGATAACCTGGGAGGTTCTGTTTTATGGACCTGAGCTGTTAAATTAAGTGACTCGGTCAGCGAGGCGACGTGTGGTCTCTCCCACATACAGATAGTTGCAACGTCCACAAACTAAAATGTAAACCACATTCGTGGAAGTACAGGTAAAGTGTTGGTTGACAGTGAATCTGTTACCGTTGGGACCCAAAATGTTGATGCGGGTGTCAGGGGCGTAGCAACACCCTCTGGGGCCCGTGGACAAGGAGCAGTGGGGGGCCCCAAAGCAATAGTCTGCACAATCCCAATTGCAAAAGCCCTCTCCGGGCACCCACGCATATATTTTCTAATAAACAAATACACAACGTATGGTACTATATGTGATACTTTTTCCTGTTGTCTATTGACACTGTTATAACTCGATGCACTAAAGTCATATAAAACGTGTGTTAAAACTTAAAAAAGTAAATCCTGCATAAAATGATAATGCATCATAGCGGGCCGAACATCATAGTAGTGCCCAAACCCCCAAAGGGTCATTGCTTCAGGTGATACGATAACTGATACACATAAAGTGTACACCATGTTTGAGGTAATCATTGGTCACCGTATCTAACTACAAGCATATGCTAGCAGGCTATGCTAACGAAGGCAGTGAACAACAATCATGTAAGCAAAATTGGCAACATCCCAAGTTTGAAGGCATGAATAGGACGCCTCTGCTAGGACTATTTTAGACAAATAAGTGGTGCAAAACAGTATAAATGATATAAGAACAGTACTCAAACCGTAGCGATTTACTTTCAAAAAGCACGCTGCTTCCGGTATAACTTGGAAAAGAAAATTTGTTAAGAGCTAGTGTAATATGTTTTCAGTACATATTTCATCTGGGTCTCTTAGCAGTCCTTGTCCCTTGCGGAGAAACATTCCACTGATATGGATCTACAGAAATTAAAACACTATTATACAGAATCTATAATTGCAATCAATAATCATGAAAGACTTTATGCATTCCTAATCATAAGCCGCATTTCTCATAAAGTAATATTTCTCTCACTTTAGTACTCCTGTAAATGCAAACCACAGCCAAGGCACGGAGTTTTCATTGTGCAATAAACAGTATTTTCCGTCTGCAATTTTCAAGCAACCGTTATGTTTCCAACACCCAGAATTTGGTTGTTTTAAGTTAAGCTCAATAAAGCAAAGAACCGATGAAATCGCGAGACGTTCTCGCATGAAAAGTTTTTAATTATGCTAATACGCCTGGTAGATTTAGTGTGCTTCAATAATATTACTTTTTCCTTTGCTTCACTCAATTGTTTTTACGAGGCTACAACAAGCTGTTAAACCTTATTGTTACTCTATATGTCAGTCTTCGGGATAGCTAGACAAATTTTAATGCATATTTCCTAATTTAATTCCATTTTGTCGTGTCTGATATTCTATTCTATGTTTACTGCATTTCCCACCTTCAGGTGTACGCTTCATTTCAATATATTACTGTTTAATGTTGTCTTTGAACCATGCCAATTTAAAAAAAAATTAAGAAAGGCAGACTTGTATATTTCAAGCAATCCAGCCTGGTTCTTGTCATTATATTTCTACACTTTATTTGCTACAAGATGTGGTATCAAATCTTATTTCTCATTCTTCTCGTCGATATTGTGGCCTTTCGCCCTCACGTTGCTAGTGCGGTCTTAATCGATAGGCTGGTTACTGGTGACTGGGAGGGAGTCGGGTTTTACATTTCAGTGAAACGAGAAGCCATCCAAGACAAACTGGACGAATATCATAACTCTGTAACTAACGAATGTTATGACGGTAAGTATAAATTGAAATCATTATCAATTAGAAAATTTGCAAGACATGTATAGGCAATATTTTTACTCCATTTCATGTAATTTCTTGTTTCAATGATATTATAAGAAAGACGTTGCGATTTTTTGCAGGGTAAATACATTTGAAAAATTAAATTGACTAAACTGTGCTAAACCAAATGCAAAATTCCCTTCTGTGGATGTATACGTCTACAGCAAGGTCTAAACTGTTTGTCAAACTATTGGTGATATATATTTACGGTGTAACTATAGCTGGTCGCAGCCGGTGCATCGGTGATGGGCCCTCGGCCCACGAGCTCAGCATTTTATGGCCAAGTTTAGATAATGTATCAACTTAATAAAGCAGACTGAAGGCACCAAAGAATTGAAATTGGTATTGAAATTTAAAGAGATAAAGAACAGGTGAACATACAAGCCTTATATACTTCTTTGGGCTCTCTGTTTACCTTATCCACCTGTACCAGAAAGGGTGCCAGGGTGGGAGGGGAGTTCCAGCCCATAACTGAGAGGTGCACTTCTCTCCCCCTGACGAGGAAAATGTGGATTGGTGTGGGGAAAATTATTGTATTTTTATCTATTTTTACTTGTTAATATAGTAGATAACTGGGCATTACGGAGTTGCATATCTCATCGCTAGCACACGTCATTCAAAGTGATAAATAACAAATATCGACTCACATCTCTAATGAACCTAAAACGTATGGAAAAACGATTCCTCCAAATCGACCTCTGACCGTTAGCCTGGGGGTCTGCGAGATACTTTTTCCCACCTTGGGACACCTCTTCACCGAGCCTGAAGTAAAATCTGTCCAGCCAGCTAATAGAAGTTTGTTGAGAGAAACTACTTATTACCTAGATGCAAAATGGTGCTATATACCTGAAATGCATTGTATGCCTACATTAAATCGAAAGTATGTCTACATTAAACTGAAAAATGTATACATTAATTTGAATATTTCGTCTCCTAAATTTAATAGATATTCTAAGCTGTAATTAAATTACATTACCTTTTTACCCAATGGGTCCTCCTCTAGCGACATGCGGACCAACTTTGCATTTCGTGCTTTGTGAGAGATACCTAGGCAGGTAATAATGATGGACGCAGTTGCTTGCAAGAGAAGTGTTCTATCTTGCTTGTTTGTTTTTAATGCCGAGAACGCCTGTGGGTCAAATACTGTCTACATGAAATGCGGTACTTTTCTGATTCAAGGTTATTCAACTGCCGACAGTGTTGTAGGCGAGACCATAGCTCCCTGGCTTACGCCGAGGCCACACCCTTCGAGGCCGAGACGTCACCTCAAAGGCCGAGACCAAGGACAAGCCTACCCCATAATTATTACAACAGCAAGTCCTATCCTAACCTTTCCAGTTTGTTTTAGCCTATAATATATAGTCCATATATAGCCTGGGTGGTGCCATTAATTGTCCATCAGGGATGTGAGTTTTCCTGATTGAGCGGAGAGGGATAAAACTTTTCAGAATAATAGTTTCCAATGTGGTTATTTTATGGTCACCAAAACATTTGACCAATCAACACCCAATATCCGTACGACCGTACAGTGACGTCGTTTGATATCTGAAGTCGCGTAGCAGGTCTGGCCGTCATTTGTGCTGAAGCAAACACTTAACTTTACCAACAGATTACCTCATTTAAAAAAACAATTTTGTCCTTCTTCACAGTTGTAACAGGGGTGTTCGAATTCTTTTTGAAAGCGGTTTGGAGTTGGACTATATACGCCTACTTGCAATTTTTGTCTTGGGGTGACTTTAGAGGAGAGGGCACCCCTCTCCTTATAGAAACTTTGAAGAAAAATAGAGGGCTTTGATGCAAAATGGTGCTACATGTTTCAATGTTCAAGAGTGTCGAAGATTCCTTTTCAAAACACGTTTCTGGTTACTGTTTGAGAGTTTAACTGAATAAATGTAACGCTGTCATTGTGGGCAATTCATATATGCACATAAGTTTTTGAGGTTAGCACCTGTACAGGTAGCACCTCAGTCATGACTGTCTTAAAATTTATTAGTTTTGTAAAGTGGAATTTAACTTTTGAGACGCTAGTTTCGAGTATTTACATTGTTTGTTGTGTCTGGTAACATC
>WURT03163809.1:0-10644 GCA_009936505.3 Holothuria glaberrima | reverse complement strand
GTGTTACAAATTCAGGTGGTTTCAAATGAAGTCCAAAAATTGCATTTTTTTTTTCATTTTTGAATAAGCAAAAGTTTTGATTAATAGGCTATGCGTAAACAGCTGGGGGTGGGGGCGGGGGTTAAGTACTACCAAGAGTCGGTGGGAACTATCTACACTCACGAGAGCAAATACAATAGCCTAGTACAACGTCTTGGCCGCTATCATGAACGATATTGTATCAACGAAGAATAAGTTGATCCTTCAGTTCGAGCCGCCGTAAATACCCTTACCTGACCAGGCGCTACTACACAGTAAGCCTACTCACACATACTATGGTGTTATTTTAACGATGGACGTTAGTTCAATCATTTTACATTTACGACGGTGAAAAGAGGATCCCCAAATTTCCCTCCAAAACTCAGTGCCATAATTTTTGGCGATTTAATACACTCAGCATCCCGAATTATGCTCTCGAAAATCACCCGCGTAAAAATACTTTGTTGTTAAATCGAACAGGCATTCTGCTAGCTCCTGGCCGGCGCCTTCCGCCTACGGCCTGCTGCAATTGACGCTACTCGACTCGACTTCTGTAACTCCAGTGATACTTATAGCTGGTCATATCTTTTTCAAAGTGCCGAAAAAAAATCGCGGCCTTTTAGGATGTGCAAGAGAATCTCTTCTTCATGATTGGTCATAATTTAAACTTTTCATACACAATTGGGCCAATTTAAAAATATAGAAACTGCTCCGCATGCGCAAGTCAAATATTTTTTTAAATACGTCGCCTGCATCCAGCCCCCATCACATTAAACTTTACGATAAATTCATCCGCTGATTACTTCGTTTTCGAATTTCAAGTTATGTATTCTTATTGTATTAATGAGAAAGCAAGCGCTCATTCAACGAAAATTTTTTTCTGAAATAAAGACTTTCGACATTTCATCAATCAGTAACATTTTACTCTACATTACAAGCTGTTTCTATAAATTATGAACGAGGTCCTTCGTCAGGACTAATTTAGAATGTGTGCAAGTAAGCGGTAAAAAATCATGGACAGGCTTAACATTAGCTGCCTGTACAGTGATAGTAACGATAGTAAACAGGTAAAAACGGACCGAAACAATGTGGAACTTTAAGTTTCAACGTTCAGTCATGTAGGTAAGCCTGCCTGTCGTGTAACGCCAAGATTGTACCGCGCATGCGCACTACAATAACTAAAGTCTTGAACAAGACTAGTTCTGGACGGGAAGTCTACAGGCGAGTTCAATAGTAGAGTAATAGCGGGCATACTGGTAAGAATGATTCGCAGTTGATGTGTGGGGGACGCAAAGTGAACTAGACTCGCCTTTTAATTGGCTAATTCATATTGTTGGAAAAAAGTGTCTCAGTGCAAAGTCTGCATGCAAATTTTGTTATGGGGAAGATTTTCAAAGGAAAATTTCGGCGCGCTTTGCGCGCATTCATCACGATGCACACTCCATATCTTATGACTGTTATTGGGGCAACAATACATTCTTCTGGCCAAATGTATCTAGGATGGGCTTAAAGCACCATGTTCTATAGCGCCCCCAATAGCCAACATCTGGCAGCACCACTGAACCTCCTGATAGGGGGCCCTTTGGGTCCAGGAGCCGGGGGCCCCAGGCTCATCGTTACGCCGCTGCACTAATTTGTAGCGCCAACTCTTACAAAATCGAACTCAAGGTAAAATATCTTTCCTACGGCAACAAAAGTACTTCTGTTCCTTTACTATTCGGGAATTGCGCGAGAAAATATACCTACTCCCAAGTTACAAAAGGCACCAAAATGTCGCCATGTTTCGCCGACGGCGCAACAATTGACCGTCGGAGACTAAACCATTTTGGAACTAACTCTTGCTTTAGGTGCGTACGGAATCATATCACGTACATAGGTACTAATACTACGTACGTACGTAATAATTATTACGTAAGTACGTAATAAGCTTTTTTCCCCATTTCCTATCAAAAGCTTCGTACGAAGCCCCCCCCCCCCCCCCGACGAATATCAAGCATGTTTGATATTCCCGATTCGGTAAAGACGAGGACCGACTGTCGGATGGCAAACGGGTTGGAAACAAAATTTTGCACACCCTGAACCAACCTGACTGCAACCAGACTGGCTTTCAGTCGGGTCAGTGCAGTGCGCGCTGCCCTTACTTGTCAGGCTGTAGGGCATATTTCTTGTTTAATCATACCTACCCAAGAATGGGTATTTGGTTCGTGTACCGTGTTGGTGACAGTCATATTTTATACACGGTGGCATCATAGTTATGTGTATATTAACTATGGTGACATTAAGCCTATGCAGTGGTGAGTTACGGAGTGATTTGTAGTTTGGTGCAAAAATATACGCCTTAATTGCTGCGTGAAGTGATTGTACAATTCAAGAACGTATCTTGTTAAACGTGCGTCGATTGATCACTGAAATTAAAATCTCTGCAAGTCACCTTTCAATACTTGTAGAAACTAAACCAACTGATCAAATGTAATTGCTGCTTGGCATCACCTAACAATGCGTTTGTGACGTTTTACACGCGCTCCCCCTTTCCACAACTCTGATACATTAAATAGAACCATTGCATCAACTTTAAGGGTTTCTTTTCGAAATTCTGGAATGCAGCCCTTGGCCTCATCCACTCTTTTCTGTTTGACCAGGAAGCTGTAATCGAGAACAACTGATCGAGAGCTTACTAGCCACTAGCGTAGGACAGGCGCGTAGCCAGGATTGTGTCACGGGGAGGGTTTTGCTGGAATGTGACATGGGGGGATATAAGGGAGTTCCCCTCCCCTCTGGGGAAAACGGTTTTTACGTCTCCGGATACGAAATGTTGCAATGCTTGTGCCTCAAACGTAGTGAAGTTTAAAGTGTCAGCATATTTTCCCTAAGACTCTGATAATTTTTGCCATTATATTTTTTCAAGCTTGGGTGGGGGGGGGGGGCTTCAACCTACCGAACCCTCGCCTGGCGTAGGATAAGTGCGATCATCCGTGAACAGGGTCTGGTTTGTCGCAACCTTCTTATCGTGGGGTGGCAAATGTCTGTCGTGTATCGCAGATATCAGCATGAAAAACATGGAAATGATTATACTGGTGACTCAAGCATGCTAGAAACAGAATTTTAGACAGGGGTAGGGGCGAGAGAAAAGACCCTCCGTCGGGAAGACTTCCCCTCAGTGAAATGCCAGTTTCGATGGGGGCCTAAAATGTATGATTAAGTACGTAATCCCCCGAAAAGGACCAGCCGATCGAATTTTCGTTTTGTCTTCAAAGGGAATGCCCAAAATTTTTCGCGCCCTTCGCGCGCCTAAATTTTTGCACTGCCCATCGTTTCGGCTACTCGTCACTTTTTTCGGGGCTTTCCATTTCCCCCTCCCGTTGGGGAGATAAGCCACCATCTCGGGTTCTTTCGCCACACGAAATTGTTGACACAAATTTGTGGTTCAAAGTGCGAGTTCATAAGATTTAGGGCGTCTGGAAAGCCATGGTCGGGCTGAGGTCGGAGTGAAGTCGGGCTGGTTCCGTAGGACGCTGTAAGGTTGCAGGTTGCCCTTTTAAAGAACCTCTTAAGAAAAATTCGTTCGTTTAAAACTCTGCCACTGTTTGCCACAGATACAGCTGAGGGACCTCTTACGTATGAATTTTCGAGTGTCCTCTCTAATCCTGAACTCATCCCTCGCAGCCCTCGGCCTCAGTTCATTGTAACGCATTTTGGCCCTCGCCCTCAGAAAGTTTGAGGATCCCTTCGCTAATTGTAAGGGTTGTTTCCAACATTAAGTCCTTTGTCCTTTGCTTCCGAGGTTCTGAAAGACAAAAAGTGTTCCCACCAAGTTTGAAGAGAATCGGTCCAACAGTTTAGACGCGGTTGATAAGATAATGTGCATTTGACCTTCTGTCACGTGACTTTTGACCTTGGTTGCCATGAAAACCGTATATTTTGGTAGGCTAGTACCAGACACGTTTACATGTGTGTGACGTTTCCTGTATGTGGGATGTTTCCTTTTGGAATTATTCAAAATTAAATATGATTTTTCGATTTTTCACAAAATTTGACCTTTGATCTTCACATCCGACGGTCTGCGAGACAAAAGTTTCTACCCTGGGGTACATTCTCACCGAGTTTGAAAAGAATCGGTCTGGCCCACAAGGAGGAGTTTTGAAACACTTTTTGGCTTAAAATTATGTTAAAAAAAAATTCCCTTCCATCACATAACCTTTGATCTTGGTTGCCACATATTTTTGTAGTACCAGATACGTTTATTGTATGTATACGAAGTTTCATGTCAATGGGATGTTTTCCCTTTGGAGTTATTGTAAAAACAGTCATTTTAACAAAATTTGACCTTTGACCTCTGACCTTTACTTCCGGAAGTCAGTGCAGCACCGGGGTTCCACCTAGGGCTCACTCCCACCAACTTTGAAGAAAATGGGCCTCACCGCTTATGAGATATTAACAAAACAAATTCTACACACACCCACACTCTCTTACCCACACACATACACACACAAACACGTTTTGATCCCTCCTCCAGTATGGACTTAAAGTCAACCTGGGATACCCAGAGGGAATAAAAAAGATTCGTACTCATCAGCATAGAGAAAAACTTGGAGATTACTAGCTTTGTCAAGATCATTTATGCAAATTATAAACAGAGGAGGACCTAGAAAAGAGCCTTGGGGGACACCAAAAGAAATTAGCCTTGGAGGAGAAGAAACGTCAGTGATTACAGATTTGAAACGATCAGGAAGATAACTTTTGAACAAGGTTAACCTGTTAACTGCGGAATTAAACCCCCGTCCCTCTTCTTCTTTCAGTGAACTGGGCAGTCCAAAAGCCAGTCCTGAGGGCAGACTCTGAACGGTGACGTCACATGACATCCCCACCGTGCGTCGCTGTATATAAGAAGGCATTTCAGGTAACTACTTGCAGTTTCGAGCCGCTCGTGCTCCAGCCAAGAGGTGCCCGAGAACCGCTCCCCCCCCCTCCCCCTGCGCGACCGCCCATGACGTATATATCCGTCCTACGCAGTTAACTGGCCAAGACGGGACACCGACTGCCACAGTGATCAAGTTTGCTGAAAAGAATATCATGGTGCAGGGCATTTACTAACATTAATCTTCAATTGGCGCATGGGAAGACGATTCACCAGAACGGATTGGAAGGTACCTGCCCTGAAGTTTCTCAAATTGATTAACAATGCATGACATAAAGTCGTGTACGCTCTTCAAAAAATGAATTGTGCATTGAGAAAGTAAATTTTGCCCCACCCTTACAGGTTTACCACACTGTGTGTGTAACCATGAAAGTAATAAGTACTTTTAAAGGGTTATTCTCTCTATCATTGTTTCTTTTCAACGTTTTAATCCAATACAAAGGAAAGTGCTTTTTAAAAGCTGACATGAACTACTTGTGACGCTGTCATGTCATAAAAAAGGATAAACCAACATGTAAAATTAGATTCTAAAAGCTACCGCAAAGGATATTTTCAAGGTTTCGGGTGGTGTGTGTTCAGGCAAAGTAATCTCTGGCGATATTAGCTAGTTGCAATGGCGTCTAATGATCTGACAAAGCAATTATGAGAAATTATCGGTTTACCGATCCATATTGAGTCAAGAAAATAAGTGGTTAAGTTTGAAAAGAAATTATTTAAGCTGATGGAAGGAGAAAAGACAAACTGAGTACAGCAATTCAGCTGGTTGTAACAAACAATCATCACTAACGCCGAAAAACCACACAAAACATATAAAAGATAAGACTGCCTTGGGAGACTCACACCTGCTATATTTCTACAAATGCCGTTGGCTGTGCACCAAACAAACCAATAAACATTAAATTTTGACATTTTTTGTAACAATAACGTTTTTCTAATTAATGATTACTTGACATTGTGCAGCAGGTTTGAGGCTGTTGAGGACGGATATTACTTTCAGGGTAAGATTTGCAATATTAGGCTCAGGAAGTCACATGAGCTCATCGAGGGCGCTATACGAGATTCAAGTTGACAGATTGATCCTTAATGAACACAAGTGTGATTGGCTGCTTTTTCGACTATAGATTACAGCGGGTAACGAACCAAGGGTGTATTTATCCATTGTCATAAGAGCTGTTCTCGGCTGGGGGTGAAGGATGGTTCGGACCGTCGTCACGGTCCAGTAGGAGGGGTTCAAGGGCAGGGACATCCCTCTCCCTTTGAAAAGTTCGTAAATATTTGAGGGTCCTTAGAAGTCATTTGATGCGACAAATTGTGCAATCTTTTTGAAATTACTGTAATTTTGTTACATGTTTCCAGTAGGGTCAAATAAAAGGTTTGTCCTTCTATTGTGGGGAGGCGGAATTATACGTACTTCGGCCCACCAATTTTTGACAGGAGCTCTTTACCACCCACCCCCACCCCCGCCGCTTCCTACGCCAAAGTATTTATCGGAATGATCCTGCTCGAAGGGATCTCTTAATCTTCCATAAACATTTTTGTTTTGATGTTTTCTATTAGTAGAGAGTCACTGGGAATGTAGCACTACCAAAGTATAATATCTCCATAGGCGTAGGAAAATGAAGGGAACGGGGAACAAGGGCGTAGGAATCGGGGGCTGGGGGCGACAGCCAGCCCCCAGCGAAATTTGTGGGGGGCTGAAGTATGCTTTAGCCCCCCCCTCCCCCACTTTCCAAGTACAAAAAACCCGTTATTCGTCTCTTCTGTAAGAAATGTCAAAAATTTGCAGTAATTTACCTCAGGGTTTTTCCAAAATAATGCACCAGATTGCATCTAAGGACCCTCACATATCAAAAATTTTTTCAAAGGACTAAACAATTTCAAAAATGTGCAGTAATATACCTTAAAATTTGTCCAAAATAATGCACCAAATTTCATCTAAGGGCCCACAAATATCAAAAAATTTTCAAGTTGCTAGGAAAAATAAAAAAAATTCAGTAATTTACCTTAGAATTTGTCTAAAATGATGCACCAGATTGCATCTAAGGACCTTCAAATATCAAAAAATTTTCCAAAGGACTGAGAAATGTCAAAAATGTGCATTCATTTACCTAAAAATTTTTAGAAAATGATGCACCAAATTGTAACTTAGGACCCTAAAATATTGAAATTTTTCAAAGGAGTAAGAAAAGTAAAAAACTGCGTTGATTTACTTTAAAATTTTTCCAAAATGATGCACCAAATTTCAACTTAGGACCCTAAAATTTCAAAATAATTTTCAAAAGGACTAAGAAATGCCAAAAATGTGCATTAATTTACCTTAAAATTTTTCCAAAATTATGCACCAAATTGCATCTAAGGACCCTAAAATATCAAAAACTTTTCCAAAGGGGAGGGGACACCCCCTCCCCTCAGACCCCTCCCCCAGAACGGCGATCCAAAACAAGGTTCAGCCCCCAGTGTTAAACAGCTTCGCACGCGATTAGGTCTCTCTGTTTTCTTCCTTTACACGAAAGATGGTGCATAAAAATAAATAAAACAAAAAAGTGCAACTTTCATCTATCTGTTGAAACCTATGATGAAAGGGTAGGCCTATAGTGTTTTATCATTTTTACGGCTATCCCTCTGTCGATATATTCTCATGCTGTAATTTATTGAATGTTTTCCGCTTGACACACTAACATTCACATGGGACTGAAATTTACACCTACGAAGTCCATCTATGTGGTGCATTGAAAACACTCTACCCGTATGCCGTGTTTAGCCTGGAGGGACTATTGATCTGGCCCACCAGACAATACATTATTGCAATTACATTCAATACTGACAATGTAACTATATTATATACAGTCGTGGTGCTCCAGTCGGATTTTTTCCAATTTTCAAGTTCGCTGGCCACAGTCAAGATAGTGCGTACGATAAAGTGTGTTATCCCAAACGTCGATCAGTCACCCCGACGGTTTACCCTTTCGTTGTTCTCAAGAAACAAAATCCTTAAATATAAGAATACAAAACTTTTAGTGCGTTTTACACGTTGTCGAGTTTCTTTGCTGTTCGTTTATTATTTGCTTTCATGTAGTGAAGAGTAAATGTCCTTCCACTTCGCCTTGTAATTATACATATCCTACATAGTTATCCTATCATGTTTTGTCAAATTTGAAAAGTTCATCATCAATCGCAGTTGTTCCTTTGTATCTGCCAAAGATACAATGCAACCAAATAAAGCCCCATCGAGGGGATTCTAATTTATTATAGTTATTATATTTTCTTTCTGTGAAAAAAGGACATTCCTCAATTACCCCCCCCCCCCACACACACACACAAGCAGGGTCTGCAAGGGAATGGAACCCTTGTCTGATTTGAACCCGTTTGAAGAAAATGTGATTTGAAGAGTGTCTACATGCAAACTGGACCACATGTTGTAACATTATGGTACGGGGTCTTACAATTTTGATGAATCAAACAGTAATGATCCAGATACACAGGGGCTGGCGATTGAGGGGCAAGCGGCTAGTAAACTGTGCACATACGTTCGACAGTTAGAAGCGCGATGAAATATTTGGGACTCCTTGGTGGCAAATTCCATTGTTCTGCATTACGAGGCATAGGCAGAGGCAGGGTGTCGCTGGAGGCATCGTGGTGACGCGAAACACTCCCCTATAGGCGTTGTAGCCCAGTGAACATCGTGGCCTACAGTAGTGCTCTTCGTGGGGTCCAGGGAAACGCTCCAGTAGGGTCCAGGGGGAGCTCCCGAAGGCCCTGGGGTATTTAAAAAATGTGGCCATTATAATGAAGAATTTAACTATCTCCAAATGGCAATGGATGCGCACTGATCAGACCACAAAAAAGAAGTCACAAGTTGAACATTTTTATTAGCCTTACTCGCACTAACGAGTCAGTGATGGGGGGATGTTAGTGGGGAAGACGAATCATGTTAAGGTTTGCATTGGGCTTTAGATAATAAATCCGCTCATGTTGCCCAACACTCACAGTAATTAATGTTGAGACAACTAAGGTACCTTCCAAGCCTTCACATGAGAGAATCAAAGGTGCAGCTACCGCTGTGGATCCGGGGCTAGCCGGGAAAATTTGGAAAAAAGAAGCCCTTGAATGTGAATTATTAGCTTTTGGGTGCCTTCAAATTATAATTATGAAAAGTATATTTCCTACGTTTTCTTCAGCAATAAATGAAAAGGGGTACCAGGTCAGTGCTCGCTGCATGAGAAATTAAACCCCTGGTGCACGTGCTAAGCGAACAGAAATTCATGGTAATAAGTATCAATGAAAATTTCGTGAAAGTACCTACACTCCTTTTGGAAGTTTGGAATTATCTTCTTCTTTAAGGTGACACATGCATAAGGACATTCATTCACCACGTATGCCCTTAAAGGTTTAAAATGGGCTAAATATGCCTCGCAATAAAGGTGACCGGGTCCTTATGGATAGATGCAGCCCTGATTACATTTGCGGGGAGACTATTCCAATCCTTCACAGTTTGGAGTAAAAAGCTAAATTTGTAACAGTTAGATCTAGCATACCGATGGCAAAAGTGAAGATCATGCATAGGGCGTGAATGCAGCTAATAGGTGATAGGTATGAGGATCAGGCCAAAGACACCTTAGGACCAGCCTATTTTGCCTCCGTCGATCGGCTAACGGGACACGGTCATCGATCCAGGCTCTGTAGAGAAGAAGTCAGATGCAATAAATCGCGCTGTCCTTCTTTGTATACGATACCCTAAAGCTTGTCACACATGTAAACCTGGTAAGTGTCCCAGACGGTGCTGGAATACTCTAAAACTGGTCAGAGATGCCCTTTATAAGCTGCATGATATCTTCATTACTCTGGGGCAAAAAGACAGATTTCTATACAAGATGCCTAAAATTCTATTGCCCTTATTACAGATATTCTGAATGTGCTTATCCCAGTTTAAGTCTTTAGTGATGGTAACTACAATAGTTAATTATTAATTAGTTAATTTAGTAGGTTGAAAACGCATGCCCCATGTACTGGCCCAATGTCCTAAGTGCACGCATGGTGACATCACTGGGCAGCCGATCAGGGAGATCCCCTCCCCTCATCTTCACATGACAGATTTTAACGTAAATGTTTGTCATATCGATTTTCGAATATTTTGGTGAATAAAAATGCCTAATGCTACTCGCACACTTTCGCGATGTTAAACACGATGTATAAAAAGCTCTGGCATTGCCTTTGAGCTCTTGTCATATCGTACTAATCTTGTGATAAGCTCCGCGTACATCGTAACACATCGGACCACATTCTGAATAGATCGTGTTTGTTGGCGGACAGCCGAAAATTTTAAACATGCTCAAAATTTTTGGCGACTTGTGTCAGCGTGATGTGCACTTGTTGTGTTCGCGATACATTGTGTTGTGTTCATGATACATTGTGTTGTGTTCGTGATATATCGTGTATGGCACGTGTTGTGACTACGATCAGTCAGAGATCGTGCTTGCTCGCGGACAGCCCAAAAGTTTTAAACAATCTCAAAATTTTGGCGACATCTTGTGTCAGCGTGATGTGCACTTGTTGTGTTCGTGATACATCGTGTTGTGTTCATGATACATCGTGTTCGGCACATGCTGTGACTACGATCAGTCAGAGTTCGTTGTAAACAAGTTCCATTTTCAAAATGGATTTTCTACCTCTGTCTGGACAGCTCTTTTTGCATAACTTTTTGCCAAATCTTT
>WURT03163798.1:0-10644 GCA_009936505.3 Holothuria glaberrima | reverse complement strand
TATGAATAACCAATCAGAAAGATTTTTACACGAAAAGTAAAGCTGCGTATCATCGGCGAAAAGCATAAAATCTAAATCATTAGCTAATATTGCTTCGTCACCTAAAATGGCGCATCTTCAAGGTCAAAAAGGTCAATGTGACCCGAAAAACCCGACAACTTTTCCTTAGAAAGATATATCTATCCCAAACATGATATTAAAATATCCTGAGGGTTTAATTCACAGATTTGTTTTTAAAACTTTTCAAAGTACGACAGTTTCACTTTTAATGTTTTGCATACAGTACAGTACCCGTGTGTACACAGTACAAGTACAGTACTATACAACTGTAGTAGCCCATACAATCATACAACAATATAAAAGTGGCAATAACGAAACATTTTTCGGTTTCTTTTATTAAATAAAAGTAAAAAGTGGCTTTTCGTTTTCCAAAAGCTCTACTGTACGCGTAGGTCAGCAAAATAAAGCCAATTTGGCTTTTAAATACCAATTCAAAAAAAAAAAAAAAAACTACAGAGGGTAAATATTGTACTAAATGCAGTACTGTAACCTAGTGTATATATGTACAGTATGCATGTGCAGTGTTCATTCATACTGTGCTTTACATGCACTTCAAAAACTTGAAGCTTACTGTACAGACTTTGAAGGATTAAAGAAAAAGTCTAGGAATTTAACTCTCAGGATATTTTAATTAGGTGATTTGAAGTGGAATGACCCAGTTTGAATCCTGACTGCATATTATTGTGATCTTGCTAAAGACAACCAAATTTTGAATGTGTATTCTCATACCAGTCTACCCTCTGAAAGACAACTTAACCTTCATAGACTACTGCACATAACATGAAGTTTGCCTAGGAACATGGACTTTGTATCCCGAAACCTCTTAAAAGTATATACCCAAGAGATGGGTACAGTAATAAATTATTACTGCATATCCATTTGGCTTCTTAGTTCTTACAAAAACAAATTGACTACTGACTGGGTGTCCTTGTAGCTCCTCTTAAGGTAACTACAGTACCAAGAATTAGTTGGGTGATCAGCCATCTTTGTAATGCGCTTTAAATTTACCTTTTCCTCACAGCAAATTTTAGATCTAAAATCTTAATTTTCATACTTTCTTACTTCAGCTCCCACAATACTGTACTTATGTTTGGTCACCAACTTCTTCTGGAAAAGGGAACAAAATGTGAAGGGGGATCATTTAAAAAAAAAAACTACTACCGAAATGAAAATGTCAAAAAAAATGCACAAATTGATCTTTCTCTGCCAAGGGAAACCATGTAGTGCTTTATTTTTAATATAGAAACATTCATGTGGTTTTCAATATTAGCCTTATTAACATCTTTTCCACACCTCCCCATCCCACACATCTGGTTCAGTGATCTTAATATTACAGTAGTATCATCACTAGAACAATTAGCGTTTACAGATATTCATCGTTCTCTTCATTACAGGGAGTACAGCATGGTGTGATCAACCCTACGTAATCTTTGGAATTGTGATGGACACTGTACGGTATGTACTCAGTTCAAGCTTGGAGGTAAAGACAGTTGGCTTATTTCGCTACAATAGGAGATGCTGTAAAGGGAGTAGACACAGCGGACATTTGGCAACTTTAGTGTCATACTCATACTTAGTGTGAACTGAACTGTACCTTCTCTGATGATAATTATACCAGAGTTCAACCGCCACAAAATCTGTTCGTGAAAATTAAGCTTGGCTAGCTAAGAAAGGTTTGTAAGACTTTCAGCCAACATGTTGTCAGCACCTGAACTTTCAATTGTGTTAAAACTCTTTCACAAGGAACCCTTGTGATGGGAATTATAGACTGTATGGAACCCTTAATTTACCAGGGAGCTACCACAGTACTCAAAATGGCAACCCCCTGAATATACAATGTTTTGAAAGTAACCAGTATGGATACAGTATGATAAGTTGGAATAACGACATGGATCTACATTTTAACTTACTTAAAAGTGTCAATTTCAAGATATGTTATTTGTGTTTATCCATGGGCCTAAAGCAACATTGTAAAAATCATTGGACTTTCATGTGTTGTGAAGGGAGACCTAGCAGAAGAACATAACGTACTGTACGTGTGTTACATGTACTTTATAGTGGAAACTTGTTTGGCTTAAGATTCTGAACGATAAAAGACAGTGCTCACAGTAATTGCACCTAGAGATGCAAAGAGATGTTCTATGCTGTTACCCGTTACGCAACAAACCATAGTAGCAGTCCACATAGCCTACTTTCTAAGCACTGGACTTACCAAACACTCACCTGTCTGGGGGTAAGATCTGAGAAGCAATGAAGAGTACTATAAAACCTGAAGGGCAAGAGGCGTCGTTTCAACTAACCAGCATGCTTTACAACAGTCAGACTGAAGATGGAGGGACTCATGCAACAGTATGAATTAGCATGGATCCCAAACTTAAAAAGATCCTGTATGCTGCAAACTGTATCCTGCTAATGTACAGTAACAATTTTAGTACTGCAATCTTGAGAAGCACATTTGTTGGACTTACAAGTGAAACTCAGCTTTTGTCAGTGATTTAATTTTGAATAAAATATTTGCCTTGGAATAATTCAATTGTCACACTTTCCAGTGAATGTTATTGTAAGAAGAAGGACACTTTGGACTACTGTATACAATGGCAGAGGGTGTGAACTTCATGTGGCACTATTCTGCTCAATGTCTTTGTGAAGTTAATAGTACTTAAATGTTCATTCACTGATTCTTTGAAGGTGTTTTGTCAAGTGGTACAGTAGGTACTGTACAGCACAATTAAAAAAGTAATCTGCTTCTGTTGATATCATCATATGGACTGATCACTTAATGTAAGCCATGCAAAACATGGTTATGACACTGTGCACATCTATATAGAGGTATACAGTGGAAGAATAAATCAGTGATATGAAGTTACATTATATGTAATTACTGTTTTGTGTAGAGTGATTCAAAAACCTGCTGATTGTAAAGCCCAGTAGGTCAGGCTGAACCTACAGTAGTTGGTGGAAAATTCCTTATGAAGTTAAAAAAAAAAACAGTTCAGTCTTACAGTCTAGCTACAGTATTACAGTATATAACATGCAGTAAATACAGTAGAGCCTAGTTGGTGAAAACCTAGTTGAGTCCAGTTGAAAGAAACCCCATTTGAAGAATCTGGTTGACCCTAGTGGAAAGCAGAACCCAGTTGACCAAAACTCAGTTTAACAAAACCTAGTTGACTGAAGACCCAGTTGGCCAAAACCCAGTTGACCAAAACCTAGTTGACCATAACCCAGTTGACCAAAGCCCAGTTGACCAAAACCTAGTTGACCAAAACCTAGTTGGTGAAAACCTAGTTGAGGATGTTCCAAAACACACATTGAATCTAGCTGAAAAATTAAGTTCAATCCAGTTCAAACCCAGTTGAAAACATCCAACTGGGTTCAACTGGAATTTATACCGGGGTGACCATTGGTAAGTAAAAGGTGTTCATAACCAGAGACGAACGTAGATTCTACGGCCGTTGTGTATGATGTTCCGCAGACGTAGCGGTGTAGAGAAAACAATCCAGTGCCCCACATCTGGAAAAAGGCCATGAGCGCCGCTATTGGCAAAACAGATGGTTGAAAGCTGTGGCGTAAAACACTATCAAACCTTCAACCTAACATTTAACGTCCTTATCCCCGTACTTCTATATAGGTAAAACATCTGCAGCCAACAGCCATTGCACAAAATAGTTACCACGTACCTACATCATTATTATTACGTACGTAACAGGCCTAATAGTAGCAGGTACGTTACGTAGCAATATCACGTAGCCTACTTGATAAAAACACGCACCTAAGTAATAATCATCACGTATTTTTATTAAAATGCGTAAGTACGTTATAAATAGTGGCAGCATACAGTGGCATAGCGAGGGGTTAATTGGTTCATGGTCGAACCCCAGGCAAAAATAAATACCCAAATTTTGCTTCCAAAGATTGCACCCGCACACAAAATTATTTAAAAATCATATAAAATGGGAGGGGAGAACGGTTCCGTAAGACGCCTCCACCATCGATCCCTCTGTCGGAGCATCGTTCACAAAAAGTCATGGGCTCCCTCAGCTGAATTCTGATTACACATCTGTGCACTTACGCATTGGTATCCCTGATAATCTCGGTCTCGCGGGCGGGCTTTTAATATCGGGCTTGCGGACTTCCAGTTTTGCGAAACCTTTTTTCATTTTCGGCCTCGCAGATTTTCGGTCTCGCGAACCCTAGTTCATTTTCAGTCTCGTGAATCCTATTTTGTTTTCGGTTTCGTTGACCTTCGCCTAGTGAGCTGTAACCATTAGTACAAAACCCGATGAAAGGTTGTGAATTATGTTTTCCAAACAGTTAATCAAAGTGCCAGACCTTTATGTAATTTATGTATCTCCCACATACTGACTGTCCTCCTAAGCTATTTATTCCGTGGAAGGATGGAAGCGGTGGCATTTGGTGCTATGGATCTTAGCAACGGGGGGGGGGGGGGTGGGGTTCCATTCCTGGTCTTGTCAATGTGAGGTTACTTTTCCAACCAAAAGCAATCCGAACTGGTCCTCAAAGAGAACCAAAAGTTGATCTATCATGCAGACTTGGTTAGCCGCCATGGCTTCTCAGGCATTAGTGGTCACTCAGCGTTACAAAACAACTGCCTTTCAATAATTAATTTATACATATGTAACTACAATCTTTAGTCACGTGGTTGTTTAAAAGGTTGACTTTATCATTGCCGTATGTCGTAATAAGACGATACATTGTTATACATTCTATGTTTTGTGTTAGAACGCTACATTCTGCTAAACTTCAAACAAAACACGCAAGAGGGATCCCAAAGTGTTCATAATACCATGCTTTTGATACGAAAGTTATTTGTAAATTTGATAACACCGTGTTTCATACCTGCATTTAACTTCACGTATTCGGCGAGGTCTTTCCTATCTGCCTTCATTAAAGCAGTAGCAAGTGTGTTAAAGGTCGCCTCGGACCCCTTCTGTTCTTTCCAAGAGAGCAACATCTGATAAATACTTTCCCGTTGATTATGGAAATTATCGGCCTTAATGCTGGACAGCTTAGCCTCTGAAATTTGAAGACATCTACCAACATCCATCCACTCTTCCTTAATCTTTTTAGATAAAAACTGTTAAAGCGCAACAAAAACAGTTAGTAATAAAAGCGTTTTTTATTTGACCCCAAAAGAGCCTAACATTGTTGAGTGTACTGTTATAAAGTGTCTTATTAAAAAAAAATGATACAGCACACGATAGGTAGTTTCGTGAAAAGGTTCGGAGATAATTTCAGATTAAAAGTTTAAAAAAAATTTTAAACTCTTGGACATTCCCAAGTAGCCTACCATGTACGTAAAAACGGTTCTTCGTGGTTCCAGACACAAATTTGAAAGAACGAAATACGGGAATATCCGGCTTTTCATTTGGATATCAAGGGAGCATACTTCTGTTATTGAAAGGCTTAAGGTTATTAAACGTAGCACAGGTAGTGGTCAAGTAACGTAACATTAAAGAATTCTTGACCGTTACTAAGCACTGCACCACAGGGCCTAGTGCTGCTATAATTATGAACAGAACAAGTGGTTAGGGAAATAATAATAGACGAAATGGATTAGATATTTTAGGAAAATACCTCAAACAAACATATTCAAGTTTTGTGCCACATAACCGAGAGTTTAGTAGGCTTGTTTCGTCCGAGAGCTGCAACTACTGAAATGTACTTGGAATGTACGAAAAAGTTATCAAAGAGCGACTAAAGACGAAAAGTACCAAAAGCAATTTCCGAACTTTGAATTAATTTTCATAATTTTGTACAGATATTTGTTCTTTGCGTATTATTGTGAATGTCGTCCTAAATGAAGTGTCATTTGAAAAAAAACAACAACAAAACAGCTCGACCGCTTTTACGGCTATGTTTATACCTTCTTCATAAAATAGCTGTGTCAGCGTAATCTGACATTGAATGTAGGCGCTTTAAATGAGAAAGCCTTTGCAAATTACGGTAATTCAGGCATAGCGAAAGGCGCCCAGCACCAGTGAATTTATGCAGCGCTGAAAGAACTACCATAGTAAGACAATTGCATTTTGAGAACTTCGTTTAGAGTTACGTAGACTGCCAGTCTTTAAGATGACTATTTTCAAAGTACAAAATATATCATTTCACAAAGACTAGATCATCCCTTAGAGATTAATAACTATTTTCAAATAATGAGACTTGTTAGTATTAGATGCTACTTATCTAGTTATCAACTCAAAGTTGCATAAATGTGTGATATGATGAGATAATTCAACCCGCAATGTACCCTACTGTGCATTATTCTTCAGAAGTAATAAACTTAAGGCAGTAACGCATTTAACCATTAATCTTGTCCGACAGATTTAGGTTTCCTTTCCTAAATGTTTTACTGAATCGTCTCATAATTTTCGAAGGTAAACGGTATGCTGCACTGCACCAGCATGTCAATTTATTATGTATCCTTTTTCGTCTGAATTTTTTAAGATTCTCTGAAATGTTACCAGAACCAGACCCAAAGGAAGGGCTGGTGCCTGCATGCTGGTATATAATGGAAGTTCAATTGTTTTATACACTACTAGACTTTTGATCATTACACTTCCCCTGTATATTATATAATCTAGGAACATCCCTGTGATCAATTTACCCTTATCAGATTATCCGTATTTGTCTCTGAATGGATGACAAGACCTCTTGTTGGATTGTTTTCTGTTTCACCGATAAAGTTCTGTTGAGTTTCCAAATCCTAAAGACAAGAGCAACCATGTAAGTGTAATTTTTAAGGGCCACCATGTAATTTAAGGCGTGACATAAGAGACGGACTAATTATGCACTTCTTTTTTACAATCAATATCACTTCAATATTTATGCTGTCATCAGTTCATACCTCTGAACATATTGATAGATTCACTGGTTGTTGTCCCTTCCTTTGGGATGCTTTAAACATGCACATCAAAATTTTAGCCTCTTCTGCTGTCTTTTCAAGTATAAATAAATACGGTATTTCCAGAGAAGCAGATACATCTTTGAAAGGAATAACCTTTAAAAAAAACACCAAAATGAACTTGAATACGATAACTGGTGATGATTGTCAAAATTTGGGGAATTTCGATAAATAAGAGTAAAAACAGAAAATGCTAGATTGGTTTAAAAATGAATTTAATAACCATTATCAGATTTAAACTCTGACGTACTTCAATGCGTTGCGTAGCATTGCTATTGCTTGACATATTTATTAATTCTTAGGTAGAATTGATGAATTCTTACCGCATTCCTTTCTTCAGGAGACCAAAGTTCCCACTGATTTGAAATCTTTTCAAGAATCAGGTTTAAAGGATAGGATCCATCTTTCATAAAAACAAATGGCATCCTTTTTGAGACAACCATCCCTTTGTTTAGGCTGAGAAACTAAGATTAAGAAAAAAATCTGTTTACAAGTAATTTGTTATTTTTACCAAATGTATCTGTAACGGGCAGTTCTGTAGTACTACAGACTGGTCCAGGACTCGAGTCATGATTTTAAGATTTCGGACTCGTAAAGCAAGGACTCGGACACCGTCGAGCTCTTACAGCCTGGACTCGTGACTCGGTTATAAAATTTCCAAGATCGGGCTTCAGACCGGCTGACTATTTGACATTTGTACTTAATTTGTCGTCACATACCCTTGTTTTCTGTAGTTCTTACATCTACATGGTATCTATATCACTGCAATATGCGCTGTCTAAAAATTAAAAAAAAAAATGAGAGCGCTTCCAGCGATTATGTTCCTTCTATATGAAAAAGAAGTTAGGCTACGTGCAGTTTTTTCTGTCTAATGAAACCCTTGATAGAAGATTAAAGGGGTTCATATGTTTGGAAGATCCCTTGCGGAAAGAGGCTTAAGTTTATGCTTTAATTATGTTTGTTAATTATTGGCCCTTTGACATACGTTCTTATACCCTGCAACTTAAATTTGCGATTACCAAAAATCATGCTGGGTGGGGGTGGGGCATGGGGGACTTGGTAGATGAGGATTACAATTCGGATTTGGACTGAATAGGTTGGGACTCTATTACAACACTATTAATCGGTATACTATCTACTACAGACCGGGTTAAATAATCACATTTCTTTACCTTTCCTTCTGCATCTAAATCAGGGTAATAACCAACTGCTACCTCGGCATATCTGTCGGTTGGCCGGCGTTTCTTTCCAGATGTGTACAATATTAATTTCTTTGCTAAAACATCCTCACCATCAACTTTGATTGTAACCCAACAAAAACTGTTTAAAGACACAATGCAGTGAGTTCTCTCAACACGGTACTTGACTTCTGGGTGTTCTTCCCAACATGGTGGGCAACCTATAACGTGGGCAGCAAAAATAATATATAATATAAATCATTCTCTGTTCTAGCAAAATGCATTATTCCCTATCGAAGCTGTAGTGAAACATGTATGGTGCAATTAAAATCACAATAAAAGATTGTTAATTGTTGACTACCTTCTTCATGATGACTCATATAAACCTTTGCCTTTGGTTTTTCTTCTTTCTCTTTAAGTAGGAGACAATGAGGTACTACTAGCTCTGCTGGGCGTTGCAATAACAAGTTATTTGGTAAAATTTCAACCACTAGAGAAGAATGTGAAGAAAATACAACTGATGGGTCCTGAAACACTCTTCTGGGAAGAACTGCCATTTTAATTACACATTCATCAATTTGTTCAGGAAGTGCTCCTTCGGGTATATTAAGTACAACTTTCGTGCCTTGAATGGTCACCGCATTACTAGTCCTTGTTATAACTGCTTCAGTTTCTGCAAACCGCTTGTGAAGTAACTCTGCTGGAAAATGTGAAAAGTAGATAGTAGATCTCACAAAATGGTTTAGTCATTTAAACTAAATATGATAAAACCATGCAAAAACGTCGTCGCCCTTCCGAAATGTTAAACTATATGTTAGTATAGCATTCTAATCAAACCAGAATTTTGTATCATATTGTATTATAATAGGCCTTGACGTGAATATTTGCATTGGTAAGAATAAGGACAAACGGCTGTTAGTTCTAAACACATGGCCTGGTCAAAAACTATTGTATTTGCAACATTCGCAGGTGATCAATATTATTAACATTTTGACAGAAACCTTGTAAATGTCCGTGAACTATGCAATGGACTTGGATATAGAGTCGGAGTCTAGGGTAAAAAAGTTCATACATTCGAAAATACCACTACAAAAATACCTTTACACCTTTCGTATTTTATTCTCTCGTAGAGTATTGCATTAATAACTATGTCTTTTTCCACACGTCAAAAGCAACAGCTCAGAGCATAAACGCATGTCGCTCTTGAAAAACTTTACGAGTAGACATTCCATCTTCCTCTTTAAGAGCATTCATGAGAGAGCAAATCATTCCACAAACCTGGGTCACCTGATAACGGGAATGTTTCTTGTAAATGGCTCTGATGAGCTCTGAGATGTGCCTGCAATTGTTAAAGTGACGTTTACTCAGTGTCAAAGTATTTAACTGCATTAATTACAACAGTGAAAAATTGTTAACGATAAAGTGTGAAGATTATTATAAAAATATACAGAAGAAATAGACATAAACAATATTAACAGTATACAGACAAAATCAACAGGAACAGTGGTTGGAGGACCCAGGAGAAGATTATAAGCAAACACTAGTGAGATAAGGAACACTTCCAACCGTATTAACAACTTTCCCATCATTGTTTTTAGCTAATTCTTTATTTTTGACAAGCAGTACCGAAATACGATAATCAGAAGTTACGCACATTCAAGGTAAACTAACTTACGCTTATTTTATCTGCTGCCAAAGCTCTAGGAAAACGTATACAAGTTGTAGAGAAATTACTGAAACATTGGCTGGGAAGAAATCTGCTTTTATTCTGATAAGAATTAGATGCAATTCGCAGCTTGTTGATATCACAGACTTGTTAGACGTTTAGAGAATAAAGGATTGGCTGGCTATGAAATTGTTGTTTGTCTAAACATCAAACTAGATAGCTCTTTTTGGACTTATCTTCGTATCTGAATTGGAGCTTCATTCTATCAAGGAAACCCTACGTATCTAAACCACTCTACCTTCCAGTGCGTACATAATAAACTAAATCGGAACATTTTTGAAAGCAATCACGCACTAAAATTTATGTCAGAACAAATTGTATGGGATGCCGAATTATAAACCATAGTGTGTTAGACTAACTAACTCAAGGGATTCTCTCTCCTAGATGATCCATTGCAGAACCACATGACTTGGAATAAATTTCTTTTTACGAAACAGTCAGCCACCACACATTTATTGTGAGAACAGCACTTACTGATAGCTTCAACACGTATGAAGAAATGTTCTTGATTTAAAGTTATTGATAACACTAACTTATCATTTAAGCTCGGGTTTAGCGTATGACATTGCATAAGTGTAAGATTCATATCGTTTATCAAAGGACCAATGTACTGGATAAGTGAGCTAAGCAGGAAATTAATAATAATTATCATAATCATAATCATAATCATAATCATAATCATAATCGTAATCGTAATCGTAATCGTAATCGTAATCGTAATCGTAATCGTAATCGTAATCGTAATCGTAATCGTAATC
>WURT03163787.1:0-10645 GCA_009936505.3 Holothuria glaberrima | reverse complement strand
GTTTTGACTTTACCAGATGCTCCTCCGTCAAGTCAACTCCTGTATTACAACACTAAAAATGAGTCAGGTAAAACCACTGAAACGCTTGTGCGGAGCCTTAGAAACTTATGGGGAACGTTAGCAAAACATAACCCCTGTAAAATAGATTATGTTAATTTAAAGAACTTGTGATTCCCTCTTCAGTATAAATCCAAAGCAATGTTATTTGCTTCACTACTAGGACGACCTTCATTCAAAACAAGGCATTCATTTTACTGAATTGAGAGCGAGATTGTAATTTAGAGCAATAAAAGTATTTGAGTTACAACATCACACAATGGCATTCAAATGCAGGAGTTCTTGCAGAGAAAAACGGTTAAATTAAAATGGGACGTGATGCGCAAGGACATGATAGGCGTGATTGAAGACCTTCCATAGACAGTTGGGCAAATGGTAGCAAAATAAACAACCAATGTCCTAAAATCTACACTTTTGGTTATGCCTAAGCAGCCCGGTCTCAAAGTTGTAGACTCATGTAACTTGGACTTCAGTCGGACTCGAGTCGCTCTTTTGTCACTTAACTTGCAAATACTGAAAAAGACTTAATTGCGACTTTACGTGAACTTATTATAAATGACTTGCTACCATCTCAGGTCGTTAGTTCTTTGAACGATTCTATAGGATTATAAAAATCCATAAACGATTTGCGTGAATCCGCCAAAAAATATCAAGATGGTACTTCGGCCACGGCAAGTTGACTCTGCACTAATCTTTAGAATAAGTTGTAAAAAGCGCCTTAATAATTAGCAGTCTGGTTCGCTTGATATGAGCAATCTTTTCTCGATTCTGTCCCTTTGCTTTGAGGGTCCTGGCTGTCCCTGCTAGTAGTCCCTATATTGAACAAAAAAGACCTCGTTTCAGGGCCCCAATATGATCATTTGCATCAGGGCAGCAGGCGCAGCTGTCCAAATTAAAGCAAACAGTCCCCCAAATAAAATTTAAAGCAACTTTTCAAAATTTCTGAAACTTTCAAATAAAGATTGTTTGAAGCAACTTGAATGGCACGAAAAGTGCCATTTTCGGCAATATGGAACATGTGCGTAGCAAAATGGGAGGGGTAGAAGGGATCAACTACCCGTTTTGAGTGTACTTTGCTTGAATTTTTGTATTACTCATAGCCCTGAAAATGACTTTAAAATGCAATTCTCTAAGTGCGCTTTGCACGCAACCATGCTTGTTTGTTCAGTATTGGACTATTGGTAACATTCACTCATCTTCCCCTCCACCGTCTAGCCGTCTGCATCATCGATCCAGTCGTCTGTTAGTAGGCCGGAGTAATGCTACAATTCCAAAAGATGTCAAACTGTGGTTTTTGTGGGCTGTTTAGTGCCCATTCAATAAATTTTACATAAAGAAGTTTAAAAGCATCATTCTCATGCTCACAGTTCTTAAAGGCATGTTCTGGTGACCAAATTTGATGTTTTCAAAAAAAGCCAAAAAAAAAAAAAAAAAAGAAATCTGTGTTAAGCAGTGAAAACCCAATCTCAATAGCATCTTGCATTTGGAAGATACGGATTTTTGAAAAAATGCTGCATTTTCAGCTTATACAGTGCATGATGGGAAATCTGTGATGTCATCTGGGCAAATTGATTAGATGTATCTTTTGTATTTCTTTATAATGTTGATATCACTATGTTGAACATTTCATAACTTTATTCGCTCTCACATAAGTATGGAACAGTTTTATACTATATCTACACGGAAAAACATGTAAACATTCCAACGGTACCAAATCTCAAGGACAAACAAGGTATCCAATTATAAAGAATAACAAAAGGAATCTGAGGCAATTTGCCCACTTGGGATCATGTTCTGTGACCTTGAGGAAACTTGGAGGTATTTCTTATTAAAACTAACCAATCTTCAGGAAGGGATATCTTGAGTTAGGAATGACGTTTTGGTATGGAATTTTGACTACATGTGATTTTATTATCTTTCATATAAGACCCCCACAAATTGCAACCAGACAATGCCTTGAAGTACCCCTGAGCATTCGGGAGCATCGCCCTCTGGACCCCACTAGGGCATTTCTCCCGAATCCCACCAAGGGCTTTAAGGCAGGCCTTTTTACCCCACGCCATCGAGTAGTTTCGGTATTCCATCCTAAATTCGCCCCTATCTTTGACAAACTTTTAACCGGATATAGGAAGGATTTTTTTTATAAGTTGGCAGTTCACTTGATGCAAAATGCGCCAACTGATGGTGGCCCTCTCCTTAGACTCCCTAACCCCCTCTCCCTCCGAAACATTCCTGCGCACGGTCATGTGCACCAATTTATGCACAGCAGCATCTGCGACTCTTACGTATATAAGATTGCTGAAATAAAACATCTTCAGTGCATGTTATTACTTATGCTCTTAGCATGAAAACATGTTCACTGGTAGGACAACGGATCATAGATCGTTGAGGCACTACACTACCTTGAGATTAGCGCAAAATACGTGGGGAAAGGAAAGCAAACGTCAAGCGTCACATGTTGGACTCTTACCATAAGTCACAATTTCAGCAAACTGGTAACATCAGCCAAACTACTTGCTGATTCATATCTTCAAATTTCCAGTATTTTCTGAGAAGATTAAAGTAGTATCCTTGATAGTAACAAGTTTATTTAACCAGTTGCGAAGCTGCACCTTTTTTTTTTTTTTTTTTTTTTTTTTTTTGGACATTGTACAACTTTCTGGAGTTTGGAATCTCAAATCCTGAGAACTTTCACACAAAATAAAGCAAAAGGAAAAAAATCGAGTGGAAGTTGTGGCTTTTGTATTTCTTTCATTAAGTTCGGAATGTAAATTTGTAGCAGACCTAAGTTGAAGCTTGATTGCTTAAAGCAGGCAGGTACAAAACTTTGTGACTTCACTTCTACTTGCAAAGAGGCTTGTAATTTGATTTGTGCTGAGACCAAAGACTTGCGACTTGACTTGTAAAAATTTGTGAGTTGACTTGTGAATGAACCAAAATACTTACGACTTGACTCTGACTTGCAAAACTTGACTTACGACTTGACTTAGACTTGCAAAAGATGACTTGTTACCATCTCTGAGAGGTTCAATGGCTGATTCGTTCCCTTTCCCTCACCCCTGCAGCTGCCAAAATCACCTTCAGAAAGACGTTGAGGAGATTCAAAAAGATATCAAAATGTTTCGAAAGGAGCCATCCGTAATAGTTGCCCTGTTATGTAACTGCTAACAAAAACAGAACTTTCTTAGGGGCAATTTTTCTTAACCATTTGAAAGGAAGGAGTCCCTATAAATGTAAAAATAACTTTTTCACTTGACCATTTTACTTACCAACTCGAATTGGAATTTACGAGGTGAGGTTTAGGATATACTTATCATTTATGAGCCAACATGAAGTATTCAATAGCGGTATCGCCCAATACTGGTATCTTATATCGATATCGGTATGATTTATGGTAAATGTCGAAACTACTCAACCGATTGAAAACCGACTCAAACTTCATGAAATATTACGTCAATATATTATGTCTGACCGAAAGTCCTAATATCTCACCTTATGAATAAGATAATGTTTCGCGGTGGCCAATGAGTTTATGTAAAGTATATACTGTGTTCTTTATAGATGTCGGTTTTGGATGGTTACCGGCCGATATTCTGGATTGAAATATGTAGGATGTCGGTCAGTCGGTAGTATCTGCTATCGGTAACATCGTTTCAACACTACCATGCATGGAACATGCAGTTAGCGGTATCTAGTCTGAAAAGAACAGCCAGAGGATATCTTAACGTAATAGTTCAAGGACTAAAATTACCAACGGGTGGTTATGCTGGCAACATATTGTACTCAGGCCATAACGGTGAACCCAAAGGCTATCTCATTTGTTACATTTAGTAGTTGTACATCTCAGTAGCTCCTTGGACTCTCGTGCAGAGACTGCACTCTGTAGTATCAGTAAAAACTGTGAATTATACCGTGTTGATATGGCCCTCTATTTGAACTTATTAATTAGGAAAGAACAGCCAAGCGCCGCGTTACTCCGCGTTTTTCGCAGACATATAAATCAGTAATTCTCAAACACCGCCCTTGGAACTGCGTGCGGACCTTGCCCTTAATTGATTTTACGTGTTGAATATAATCATATTCGACAAGGATAAACGTAGCAAAGTTGGGAAAGGGCAAGTTGTCCATGCTGATATGAATTTTAAATTATGTATTTTAAATTATGTATTTTTAAGTCCTTTCAGATTTGCTCTCCTTAAGTGCTACGTTGCTTATACATGTCAGGCCGCACGGCATGGTCCTTGTTCAATTTATTCTAGCCAAGATTGAGGCTTTTTGCTTCACGTACCGTGATGCAGGCAATAATGTTGTACACTGTGACATAAAGTTATGCAATGGTTCGTTGCGGAGTTTGTGTATTTCTAGTTGCTAAAGCTTGTATCAAGGCTACATCACGGGAACCTAATTACTGCAATGGGGCTCATTATATCACAAACATCGAAACATTGAAACTGGTGACCATGATATAGCATGCTAGGATTAAAGACAGGGGTAGAAAAATGGAAGACCATGACTCCTGGTCAAGAAGGTCCCGGTCAGGGAATTTTATATTTTTGATGGGGAACCGTAATTGGTACGATATTGTATGCAATCCCCCGACAACAAGTCGACGGGACTCACTTGTAAGGAGGGCAGATTTCCCAGCAAATACTCCCAATTTTCCAATTTACGTAAATAGAACCACAACATTTTCTGGCGTGCTTCACTCATCAAAAGTTTTGCATTAGCCATCTTTTCGGGAATTTGTTCCTTGGTAGGGGGTTCAGGTTGCGGCCTTCCCCTAGTCCAGAGCTTTGTCCCCTTGTAGGGCAAATGCTGATTCCATACCTTATGTAGTTTTTTAATTTTCTAGGAGTGGAAGACTTTTCTAGAGGGTTACCGCCCCTACCACTCTCATCCTTGGAGAAGGTGTCTGGCAAAGTGGCAAAATGCCAAAATGAGCTATCGTTGATAAGGTGTTAAAGTTATTATATACAACACAATCATTTTTAGGTAATTATAATTTAAGCTAGGTCTAAAAAGCTGGAGGATATTTTGGTTTGGTCTATTCGCAGCGAGTGCCCCTTTTTTACAAATTTATGTCGATGTGATATGGGCGAAATGGTAAATGATGCTTTTACCAACTTTGCCCTTGCGGTCGTGGAAAATCCTCAAATTGAAGTTGATGCTTCCATGTTCCTATACGCCAAATACAGATAAAATCCATGCAACGCATGCAGCATTTTAAAACCTTCATTGTGAATTTATTTGAAACAAATTAATGTAAGGAATTTACTTAGCAAAATTTTGTGCTAGGTATGCCCTTTTCAAAACTGGCCTTGAAATCACAAAATTGCAGTACAATATGTCAAACGTTGTGGAAACACGTTTTGATATACTGCCAACAATAATATTGTATTTAACAGAATTATCCAATCGCTGCAGTACATTTGATACCTCTAGAAAAGGTAAAGTAACGCTTACGTACATTTTAACATTTTATAATAACCAGGGAGTTTTCCAAATAACAAATCACTGTAATAACTAAAGTGGGAGTTCACTTAACATAGATATGACCAACATCATTATTTTCGTACACAACTAAAGTAAAACGTTCTTGGTTTGTGAAAATTACCTGGAGGTTTATGTACTCCGTTAACCACTTAATACGGTCCAACGTAAGTTCTGCTTTAACAATAATCTCACGGGCGGAATCCGAAAGGAGCAATTTTTGACATTCACGACCAGCTCAGGGTATAAATTTTCAAATTAAAACATGGCAGTATTTTATTTTCTTTCATTTGCTTTTCAGCATCCAGTTGTGCCCCTTTTGAAAAGCCGACTTTGGAGACAATGATCACCACAGATAGCACTACGAAAGCTTCATCTTCCGAAAAGTTAGAACAGTTGATGACAGCACTTCTAACCCAAGTTTTCATCGTTCACTTACTGTTCACTCATATTTGGCGTTGAAAAGACGGCTGATTGGTTAGATTGGCCAGCATTATGATCTCTGGTTTACTTGAACTTCTGTTAAAAGCGACGAGCCATTATCGTCGTCTGTGACATCAAAAACCAACTAAGTATTCAGTGCCCTTTTTCTAGTGTCTAGTGTAATTGCAGTGTAAATTTGCATTCGCATCAGAGGTTCAAGACTACGATTATTTTACCATGGTTTTTAAAGGCAATAGGCAGTCGCCCCAAAATTTGCTTTGAAAAATCAGCAAACTCTTGTAAATCTCCTCTAATTGCATTACAAGCACCTGTGAAGATGTTTTGAACCTAAGTATTACAAACAATAGGTAAAGCAAGGAGGAATTCTCCTTGAATTTCACAGTTCACTAACAAAAATATTGTCACATGATCAACATAGGCCATTCATGAACTAGAGTAACGGGGGCATACTAACTCTGATTGGGGTGACTGCATTTCCCTTTAAACATCTTGATTTTCATTGAAGACAATGTTCCTGAGGAAGCAAACATTAAAAAGCAAATACAGCTGGTCCTTCATAATGTTGTATATTTGCTTTCCTAATTCAGGGCTAAGTTTAATCATATTGAAATATTTGTAACTCAAACAATAATAAAATAATAATCAAACTTCTAAAGCACCTTGTCCATAGAAAAGATAAAAACTCTAAAAGGCGATCACTTCGGGCTGTACTGCGCGGCGCCGCCCTTGGAATCAAATTAAACATAAAAAATTACTTAAAAGAGGCCACACCGGCACTGCGTCGTCCTGCTTAGCCACCTCTAAGTAATTTCTTATGTTTAGTTTTTGGTGGGCGTTATTGGCACGGACTCCGGGTCAACAAGATTTTCACTCATCTTATGGACACGGAATCCGTGTCCACAAGATTTTCATTCATCTTACGGGACACGGATTCAGTACGTGCGCTGCAAGATCTTCCCTTTGCTAATACGTCCAAAATAAAAGATCTGAACCACGACTGCCGTACTTCACTTCTATTTTTCAGGTGGTTTGAAGGTGGCACTGACAGCTTTGTATTTTGGGGAAGGGGAGGGACCTTGGGAGTGGGGCGCTTATAATTTCCTTTTCTTACTGGCAAGGCGACCTTTTTAAAATATAATTTGCCAAATTAAGAGCAGTATATGGCACGGGCGAATATAAAAAATGAAAAAGGGGGCAGTCATTTGATTGGATATCCCCAGTGGCGGGGCTACGTGGGGGAATGACTCGGACATTTGTCCCCTCATATCTTTCCTTTTTCCCCACAGTTGCCCCCCAGTTTCCCCCAACCTTTTCAATCAGATCTCAAGATAGTCCTGAGCAGGTCCGTAACCAAGGGGGGGGCATTTGGGGGACAGGCCCCCTGCTCCTTGGCTTGGCCCCCTGCTCTGCGGGCATAGTCAGGTCCCAGTGCAATAGCATACTTTCAAATTTTGATATTTTCCTCAACACATAAAGTGACAAAAGTTTGATTACGATTGTTTCATAGGCTCAATAATGTGGTTTGTGGGTCACAAGTAAAGTCGGCATGTGAAAATTAAGCTCATGGTATGAGCACTCTTAGAAATTATGGAACCTGCCGAAAATCAGAAATTTTAGCAACTGAATTACTCCCCCAAACGCAGATAATGTCAGTTTAGTTCTCTAAGTCTATATCCTAGCTGTTTATATGTTTTAATGTTTCTGTGAAAATTTATGCTTCTCCATTTAACCAAAACCTATCCATAGGCATAGGAGGCGAGGGGGGGGGGCTGCAGCCCCAAGCAAACACTTCTTTGAAAGTTCGGGCAATATGCTGAAAATTTTTCGGGCACCTACTGAAAGAAAAATAAATTGCAATGATGTAGATAAAGGAAAATTAATAGTTTAAAAAAACTTCCTGGTAACTAAAATAAAGTTCTGAACAGATTTGAATTGCACCAGTACGTATATATTCGATAATTCACCACTGTGTTTTCCAATGGTTTAACTTATATTGTTTATCAGTAACGTATTTAAGGCCATTGGGCCATGCCCCCCCCCTCACGGATGCCGATTTTTTTAATACTTAAAATACATAAATATTTTAACACAAATTTTGTAGCAAAATGTGGCACAAGATGGCATGTAAGGACACCTAATTTTTCAAAAATTTTCAAAGGGGGAGGGGAACATCCTTCCCCTTAGACCCCTCCCCCAGGACGGCACCTTTATGTAGTGACAAAGGAAGGATCCCCACTGTTGTATACGAAACGCAGGAGCGAATAAAAAGGTGCAATTTACGCCGACTTGACTGAGATGGCATTACACCATCATCTGTGGTGCCCCCAATCAAACTCTGGCGAAACAACTGACATCTACTGCAAAATTTCGGCCCGCTTCGCGCGCATTCGTCACGGCACACACTTCATATCTTATAACTATTACTGGGGCAATACATTATTCTGACCAAAACCTTGTCCAAATAGTACATCTCCGACCTCTTCAGTGACCCTACATCAATAGGGAATCTAAGAGTAATCTAATATCATGAGTAGCATATACGGTAACATTCGTAGCATGTATTTGTAGTGACACTTTTTTGCTATAACGAGTGCAAAACCAAAGCCAAAATGTCACTGAATAATGATAATTTCTAAGCACGTAATTACTTGAAAGATTTACCAAAGATACCACCATTTTGCATCGAAGTCACCTTACCTAAACAAGAATTTTTCAGGGGGGGATAGTTGTTACCCCTTCACCTAGACAGCACAAACTTCTTTTACAGTCAACCAAAAATAAGAATTTAGTAAATCGTGAGTTTTTCCAATATATAATCCGAAAATTTGTCAAAGATGGCATATTTTGCATCTAAGCCATGGTAAATGAACAAAAATTTCACAAAGGGAAGGGTTCCCAAAGGGGAGGGGTTTCCCCCTCCCCCTTAAACCTTCCCAGGATATCACCTACACAAGGTGACAAAAGACGGATTTGCTCCGGGTTCAAACTGCCACCGATGCCAATATGCACCATTGACACCGACTTTCTGGGTTTATTTGGGGTGGGCTTGAGGCATCATCTTCTGTAGTTACCCCATCACCAACCTCTGCCGGCGCCACTGTGTTTTTACAGTATTATACCAACAATACCACGAATCTAGGTTGCGTCTTTTTGCTTACATCTTCAAGTGTAATGAAATCTTTATTTTGTAAAGACAATTGTTTCTGTGTTTAATGTATTTCTGTTGTTGTTTTTGTTTTTTTTTTCGGTCCATTATCACATGTTCTGAGCATTGTCAGCGACAAAGATACGTATTTCCTTTTTACAATTTGAGAATTGATAGTTGTATAGCTTCCAAGTGTTTGACCTCTTTAATTTATGAACAAATGCGTAACTATTCATTCATTAATTTGTGCTTTCTCTCCAAGTTGATGGAACTGAAAAAACGAGATGGAAAAAAGTTGGTCATCTGGTCCGTCTACATTTAGCCTATAGCAGGGGAGATCATCGCAAAAATGAAAAGAGCAAAAACATATCCTTAAAATTTGCGAAAAATTTCACCAATCTGGGTCTTAGGACCCTCAAATATTCAGACATTTTCCAAAGGGGAGCGGACACCGCTTCCCTTATACCCCTCCCCTTAGACCCCTCCCCAGGACGGCGGTCCGAAACAACAATTCAACCACCCCCACCAAACGGAAAAAACAGCTTCCCACGCATTTGTAACAAACACTTAAAAACAAAAACTCATAAAGCAATTTAGAATAACAAATATTCTACTCTCAAAAATATAAATGTTCTCACTTGTAAAATTTCTAAAACCTGAGACATCAAAATTTGGAGTGTTCAAATGCAACTTAAAATACCAAGAGAGTGCCATTTCCTGCAATCTGGGAGGCATTTTTGTCAAAGCTCATGGTGGCGCTCCGCTTAGCGTCGGGGCATGTCCCCCACCCCCCATAAATATAGTCATGGTCCTGGATACGCCCTTGAGGTGGTTTATCGTAACATACTTAATAGTTCTCGAATTTCTTTTGTATGTATCTTTTGTATGTATCTTTTTCGGCAGGAAATTTGGTAAAAAAAATTGGTACTAATTTAGAATCAGTGAGCGGAAATCACGCAGTATTACCACTTAAAACTTACAACTACAAATTAAAATTTCAGTAACAAGTTCCAAAAAAGCCAAGATAAAGAGTCTTGTGGAGGTAGTTGTAGAAAGGAGAGTGGTCAGCGGGATTCGAACGCGGTACATTGCAAGAATAACAACGCGATGCAATGTAGATGTCAGTAGTGTGAGTCGTTGCCTTAACCGATTGCGCTACGAGCCGAGCCACTGATAAATGATTTTAAATATTATAAGTACATATTAATTGCATACACACGTCTATACGTATATTATATCTCTACGTATACCCTAGGGTATAACCCTAACCTTATCTCTATGCGTACCACGTATATTGCCCTATCCGTATGCCTACCACGTATATAACTATCCCTATTTCTGCGTCACTGATACTAAATTTGAGCCAAAAAATCTTGAGCCTCCAAAAATCCGCAGACTCGTTTATATTTATCTCAGCAAACAGCGGGCTACTGACATGTAATAGTCAGATGGTCACATCTCACTAAGTTTACGATCAGTTCATCGTACACGGCGCGGGATCTTTCAACT
>WURT03163776.1:0-10646 GCA_009936505.3 Holothuria glaberrima | reverse complement strand
CATACAAACGGCATTTTTTATGAGTTGCAATGCAATTTTAAATAAATATTTACAAGTTTGGAGAAGAATGTTGCCTTTACTCTTCAAGTGCATCAAAATTAGTAACTGTCTCCTTTGATTGCTCCACTGTTGTCTTTTTTGTACATGCCACTGTGTTACTGGTGAGCTCTCTGCGTAAAAAGTGGTGGATTCATAGAAGTGGGAAAATTTTTAGAATAGTTTGCTAGTTACACGAAGGGCCCAAAGTTCAAAAACGAGTATGTCCATTTTCCGTAACACTGTTTTAATGAGAGTCCACTTTTTTTTTTGACGGGCTATGGTTGTAGATTTCGTAGCCTTTTGTGTATATTTTCGTAGCCTTTTGTGTACGGTTTAAAAATGAGATATGAAAAAACGGATTTCAGATTTGAAATCGCTGACCCTCAGAACCCCCGACAACATTTTATCGAAAGCGAAAGGGGTTCATTTTTCCGGGGTTTTGGGGGTTCCTGGGGTTTTGCAGAGGTGATATAAGTTGGAAGTCATGTCCCTGGGGTTTAGAGGACCGATGATTTCAAATATGAGGCCATTTAACCCGTATCTATATTCCATGATGGAGAAATGCCATGTATGGGGTTCGTTTGGGGGTACTTTGGGGTAAATTTGTTGGTTAAAATATTTTGAAAGGTGTAACAATTCAGAAAAGTGTCTTTTATTTTCATAGTTGTGTGACTTATTTTGCATAATTGCAATTTGTAAACTTCAAAAAATATAATCTCATCGACAGTACCCCCCACAAGCATAAACTCTTCCTGTGACGTAGCATATGATTATCTAACACTAAAAAAATTGACGTAATCATCTTGCGCAATATCTGCTGTCTGACGTCATAAAAACATCGAAAATTTCAGCATTGGAATTTTTTAAAAATTTTTGCTGGAGGGTACAGCTAAGAGTCTAAAAACATTAGGGGAGACAAAATCTTCCCACCCCCGGAGGCCACGTGACCCAAAAATGAAGTTAAACATAAAGTGGACCCAAAAGGGGGCGGTCTATTTTTTTTACGCGAAAAGTGGACACTTTTGACGAAAAAAGTGGACCCAAAGTGGAGAGTTCACTTTTTTTGACGAAAAAATGGACCATGTCCACATTTTCGTCAAAAAAGTGGACCATGTCCACATTTTCGTCAAAAAAGTGGACTCAAAGTCCACTCTTTTGACTAAAAAACTTCAATTGAAATGGACCGGTCCTTTTCTTATAACGCACAAACTGACAGATTGCCTATACCGTGTTAAGAATTTGGACTCTGGAAAGCTGAAAGTCGTGCATATTGATCATTTGAAACCAAACCTAGCCCCTGACGAATTAGTCGAAAGGCCGGAGGTGCAACAAACTGCTACTGCAGAACCTATTCAGGACAATGTGCCTTAAGACTGGTACGAAACGGATGAGTTTGAAATTAGTCAGGGAAATAGTATAGACAACGAGTTGACAGAAACCGATAGCACCAGGGAGGCGGTCACTCCAAAAGCTTATCGGAGGCGGCGGCCCCCTCTGTGGATGAAGGATTATGTACAATACTAGCTTGGCCGGGCACCTAGCTTATATTGCTTTCGGACGGTGGAACGCAGAGGTGAAATGTAGTAAAAGGAAAGAACTCTCATTAGAGCCGACAGCGGAAACTATTAAAACAATCAAAGGATGACCATGTTTTGGGAAAATTTGAAAGTAAATTGATTGAACTCATGAGAAAGAGGTGACATTCTGTGATCGCCGCGGAGATCCTGGTTTGCTCACCTGATGGTGGCAGATCGTTGTGAACTTATTGGACAATGAAATGTAATCTAAGCTGTTTTTATGGTTAATTTTGGACGTCGAGGACGCGTCCTGTCATTGGGAAGGGGGTGGTGTAGCGACCGAGTGGGGTCGCTGGTGTTTTTTAGCTTCGTGGCTATTAATTTATCAACCTGCGTGCCAGTCACGGAGTTGCATTGTTAATGGTGACGTGAGTTTGTGTATACTTGCCTCTATTGTTCTGGTTTTCTCCGCAGGCCGAGACGTTGGCACAACGCCAGGACAGCTACATGCCAGTCAGCATAATTTCTCATGTCTTGCTCATAAGTTTCTCTTGTTAATAAGGTATAGCGGGAGCGGGCGTTGGCTCTAGTCAAATAATCACTCGGTCCTTGGTCGTGTTTGAATGTGTGTGTCTTGTTGTAAGTCCGTGTGGGGAGACCCCCGGAGCCTACGGCGTGACTCGAGTACCTTTTAAGTTAAGTTTAATTCTGTGTACAGTTTGAAGCGGGTCCGGGGCCTTGGGCTCAGGCTCGGGACGCTGGGATTCCCCCTTCCCCCACTTTACTAGGAAGCAAGGGTAATTTCCTAGTTACTTTTTAATGGGTTATTTTTTAGGGTGTGTCTCCAAAAGGGAGGGAGGGCCCCTGTTTTCTTAAGACGTACTTTAGGAGTTAGTGTATTAGAGCGTCTCGTTTCTGTGCCCGGTCCTGTATAAGTCGAGTCACGTCGGCGGTTCCCCCACGGTGGGTAATGTAGAGATTATTACTCAGTTTTAGAATTATTTCCGTATCGCAATGTTATGTTTCATGTTACGAGATGGTTAATTTATCTAGTAGGTAATTATTTGCTCTGAGAGAGCCTGAAGTATTTTATTTGCAAGCGAGAATTAAGTTTTGCTCTATGAGAACTGGATTGGTTTAATTACATGGCCTATTTTGCGACTTGAAAGAAATTATGTTTAATTGCTTTTATTTTTGTTGTCCTGCAGTCCTTTCTTTAGTTGTAGCAGCCCTCCCCCCTACTTTATTCCTAACCTCGGGTGACCTCCAGTTGCCCGAGTACCCCCGCCACCGCCCGGCCCGGGACCCTATCCTCTTTTTGGGGCGCTACAGACGTACGGAAAGCTCCCAGGCAGATCCTAAGACCTTGGTTATGTATAGGCAGGAGTTTCCTGTGGTATGACTCACGTGCAGAGCTGTAAACAATACAACCATAATCAAGTTTGGACCTCACTAGGGTTCTGTAAAGTCGAAGCAAAACGGGACGATCAGCGCCCCAGTCCATCTTTTTTTAGTTAATTGTACCCCAACATTGCATCTTTTTCTTTACTAGATGACACTATATAACACAATCGTGTTGGTGTGTCGTAAAATCCCATCTAACTAACCCAGTCCATCTTTGAGACGACCTTCAACAGGTTTAGTGCCACCTGGCACTTCCGCCTGAGATGATCGATGTGGGCTTTGAATTTGAGCTTATTGTCAAGTACTATGCCAAGGAACTTGGTCTGGGGAACGACTGGGATGTGGACACCGTTCAAACTTAAGTCTGGGTCGCAATGGGCACCTCTCCGGTGCATGCAAACAGTTTTGGTCCGAGAAAAACGGAATCCGTTTCTGTCAGCCCAATGCTGGATCTTATCGAGACAGTTTTGAATCAGTCTCTATTTATCTCATGTTCCGTGAGGAACAGGTAATAGAAAAGTCATCCACAAACAAAGACTTTTCAATCCCAGTGTTCACCGCATTGGCGTTGCTATTTATTTTCATGATGAAAAGAGTAACTGACAAGATGCTTCCTTGAGGGACACCCATTTCCTGATTATGTAACTCTGATAGCACGGTCCCAACACGTACACGAAACACGATCTTAAAGAAAATTTTGAATGAAAAAAGGCATTCTACCCTTCAGACCCGCACTGTGCAGGTCTTTCAAGAATGCCATGTTTCCAAGTGGTGTCGTATGCCTTCTCCAGGTCGAAAAATATCGAAACAACATGGTGTCCACGGACAAATCCGTCTCGAGCGGTGGACTCTAGACGGACTAGTTGATCAGTGGCGCTGTGGCCCCGTCGAAAACCACTTTGGTAACTAGTTATCAGCCCGTTGGTTTCGAGGAACCAAACCAGCTAGTGAGGGAAATAGGGCGATAGTTTTGTCGCATTTGACGGGTCCTTACCCGGCTTAGCAATGGAAATGATGGTGGCTTCCCGCCAAGCAGCTGGAAAGTTGCCATTTTCTCATATACTGTGAAGATATCTAACAGCACCAGTAAGCACTCTTCTGGGAGGTGTTTGAGGAATTGATAGTGAATTTCATCTGGGCCAGTGGCAGTGTCATTGCTTTTTTCGAGAGCAATACGTGATGTTAAAGAGGCTGTTGTAGTCCTCAGAGTTATCCGAGGTGAAGTTCAATTTCTGTTTTTCAACGGTATACTGGAATGTCTGGAATGCTTGTGAATAGTCATTGCCTGAGTTTGATTCAAACTCATCTGCAAGCAACTTGGCAACATCTGCCGCTTCTGTGCATTTGCTACCGTCTGGTTTGGTCATGTGTTGAACGGTGGAATTGAGCTGCTTGCCACTGATTTTTCTAACCATATCCCTTGCTTTTTTGACTGGAGTAGAAGCGTTTAGTTTAGAAATGTGTTGTTTCCATGACTCCCGCTTGATAGTTTTGATGATGCGCTGTGCTTTGGTACGGGCATTAAGATAATTTCTGAGATAAACACTATAAGGAGATTTCTTAAAACTATTAAGGGCTTTTTTGCGATCTTTGATCGCTTCTGCACAATGCGTGTTGAACCACGGCTTGCGTTTGGTACGTGGATTTGCAGAGGACTTAGGAATAGTTTTGGTAGCAATGTTCACCGATAATTCAGTGAAACTCGAGATCGGGTCTTCAACACTGGCAAAAGCATCCTTGACAATAGTTTTGCTGCAAAGATTGCCAAATTCAGACCGGTCAGCCTTTTGAAGCTGCCACCTGGGGACTCTCTCTTCGGGCATTGGGCAGACAGTATCGAATAAAATGGGGCAACGATCACTTCCTAATTGGTCATCGTAGACCCTCCATTGAAGGTCCATCAATATTGCCGGTGAGCAGATTAAAAGATCAATTGCCGAACGAGATCCAGAGGCCGGGTGAATATAGGTACAGGACCCGCCATTCAAAAGTCAGTCAGTTAGATGGGGTTTAACGATACACCAACACGTTTGTGTTACATAGTGTCATCTAGAAAAGAAAAATTACAATGTTGGGGTAAAAAAAGCCATTCAAAAGACAGATGTGACGTAACATTAAGAGAATCAATCAATCCACTCAACTGGTTAGTGTTTGTACAGCCCCACATGTCACTGTGTGCATTGAAATCCCCAAGAAGTACAAATGGGGTGGGTAGCTGGTTGACTAGCATGTCCAGATCATCTCGTTTCAGATTATATCTTGGTGCGATGTACACAGAACACACAGTAACAGTGCGGTGTAATGTAACTTGAAAGGCGACGGCTTGCAAGTAAGTGTCTAGATGGACGGTGGAATGTGGCAGTTTCCATTTGACAGAATTTGTGGTTGACGCAGCCAAGAAAGCAAATTTATGACCCAGTATATGGAAACTAATTCTAAGTTAGATGGGGTTTAACGACACCAACAACAACGTGTTTTATAGTGTCAGCTATAATAATGGGATAAAAATCAACTTAAAAAAGTAAAGACGGGGTAAAATTCAACTTAAAAAAGTAAAGACGGGGTAAAATTCAACTATCAGTGTCTAGGCATATGCAAATGCGGGAGTCATGTCAAAAATTCCTATACAGTTCACTTTCCTTGAGAAAGCCCAAAATGAGAGAAGGGTCCGTGTGATCAAATAACGTCTTCAGGTTTGGCACAGTGTAGTACTTCTGACAAATATGGGAGAATTCATAACTCAACGAGAATGTGACTGACGGTGACAGCACGAAGGGACGGCAGGACTTTAGGGGTGTCACAGGGTGGTAGATCACATACGCAGGTTAAGGAAAGAGGAACGAATTTAAATGTCACAACTTCAGTTCCCGGAGTGTCAAGTGGCGAGTGTATGAAATGTGATGAGCCAGAACACTCGTCTTCATGTGATGATTTTAAGGCATTGAGACCGGTCGAAAGATTCACGTTCGCAAGAAAAATAAAGCCTTGTTTCTATTGTCTTAAGATGGGACACCGCTCTGACAAATGTTGCCTGAGTTGCCAAGGGTCTGTTCCAGTTTGTTTCAGGTATGTCTCTTGTTTTTGCTATCCTTATTATTCAAATCTTAAAACAGTGACGCTGCACAGTATTTAAAGATGTCACTGCGTAAAGCTCCTAAATCTAAGTACAGATTACGATCCAGTGACCCGGAGTCGATATCCTTAATGTACCATTCACACACACACTTCAATATTTGCTGACAGATCTTTTCCGTGTATGGTCCAAAGTTGTGGAATGCACTGCCAGACAGCATGAAATGTATTTCATGTTACAAACTCACTTGTTGAGCTAAGCATTAAGTATTTAGGGAATTTATTTTTAATAAAAAAGCGCCTCTGAAAACCCTTTTGTTGTGTAGTGCGATATATCAAGTGTCACATTTCATTACAAATCTGTGACTATCCCAACTGTACTTACAAAAAATCTCTCATAACTTTGCACACAAAGGCCGCGCAGGGTCAATCTTGATCATTTCGACTAGAAAGTACATTTGAAATCCAAAGGTGACCACAATTCAAATTACCACAGAAAATATTGGTCACCGGAGGTCAATCTGAGGTCAAAGGTCACCCACCCAAATGTAGGTCAGCTATTAAATAACAACAGCATAATTCCCAACCTTGAGAGACATTTTGTTCTCACGTTATTGCCAAAATACTAATTTTTGATCCCTAATTGTCCCGTGTTGATCTTTATCACATGTTTATTCTGTTTGAAAATGACCACTTATCCCATTCACAACTAGCCTCAAAAGATCACCTATGATGGACCTTGTCAATGAGACATGGCTTCTTTTCTTCAAATATTTCGGTTTTGTGGTTGCGAACTGGCCTTTGGTGACCTTCACAGGCACCAATAACTATAATTCACACTTTCTCACTTGACTGTCCAATCTATATACCAAATTCAAGTTTAGTTCAACTTTCCCTTGTGTTACAGTCTACCCAAGCAAGTGTCACAGACACCCACGCTAACCTGACTACAAAGGTTCCTTTGTTAAAGCAGGGAACCAAGAAGGTACTTGACGCGAATTTTCGCAATGGCAGAATTTAGGATAAAAACGTTATAATTCCAGCACTCATCTCTATGCATGAGGTTTTAGAAACATTGTAAATGCTGTGGTCAGTTGCAGAGCGTTGAGCCAGTTTTACTTTCAAACCGCTGCTCCGTGGCGATCCTTTTCTAAAACTGGTCAACCCTACCTGGGGCCTCGGGTTACTAGCCTTGTCGAGGCCTAATCCACTATTGTGCAATTCCTGTAGACACTCCTGCCTAGAACTTAAACATAAATGAGACGGCCAGTTCGATCTCCACCGAATCTCGATTACTTCCTTTTTCCATGCCTTTGCCTGTTTCACATACTTTGATAACGAGTTATGCCATGTAGGTGAATACTGGAAAAGAAGTGGAGGAATCGAAGGGAGATATTACACGTAAAGAAGCGTAGGGACGATGAGAGGGCAAGGGTGTTAAAAAACTGCTGAGTGTCCCTACATGGATATGATGAGCTTCTTAGACATGCACGTGCAAGAAAACTGGTAAGTTGCTACCATTTTGGTATTCATAATGGAAAGTTTTTTTCTTGTGACTCTTATTTTGCACTAACCAGACATATCAGGATGTTTTACCTGATACTAAATTTTTGAAAAAAGGTATACATCTCCATCTTAACTCGCAAAACTTCGAAAAAGAATGATGAGCAAATGTAAGCAAAAGTCCTGACCCGAAGCCTAGCGGACCTCTAAAAAAATTTCGTCATCAGTGGAAGACAAAACTACTTTTCGCTGAATGCCTTATCTAGCCCCCCCCCCCGCCCCAAGAAAATCGAACAGCCATTTCGCGCCTCTTTTTATTAGATTGTCTGACAAAGCAAACACAAAAGGAAATTGCTCATCAAGTTGAATAGAACAGAAATATACTTTAGCTCCATGGCAACCAGTTGAAATATTACCTTTTACCAAAATAAGTTGAGTCGGAAGGGAAGACGGCAAGGAACCCACCAGACCATGCAAAAGTGTCCGAGTATCACTCCAAACCACATGCCTGCGCCCAGTCTTTCAGTGTTATTACAAAAATCCTTGCTACGCTACTGCAAAACTTATGAAAATCGCAAAGATTACACGATAAAACATAAAAATTCATAAGCAAAATACTTCTGTTGTAGTACTGAGTCCAACAACGTGCCCGCCACCCACTTTGCAGACGTAGATGATCATGTTACTGAAGATATAGAGGACGTTGCTCTTGACTCAAACGTGAGCAATAGCAGAGATGACTGCGATTCTTCTGATAAAGTAATTAACAGGTTAGCTTTTAAAATTTAGATTCAACTTCAAAAGTAAACAAGAAGCGACTATCTAGTAACAGAACTGCTTAAAGAGAAGATAAAAAGCTTGACAACAGAGGAGGCGGCTCTCATTTTAAAGCAGGATGCTCTCCAGAAAAGTTTTAATTCATTAATGGACAAGGGGGTGGTACAAGTGGAAAGTGAGGAGAAATATGAAAAATTGAGTAATTCTAACAAGCTGCGAAGAATTTGAGACTCTTGCCTGTATGTTCTCGTCGACATTTGTTGTGAGAACTACAAAAGGCCGTTTGGAGAGCGAAACCACAGAGACAAATGAGATGGCACCCCGATAATATTAGGTGGGCTATTGCCATAAAGTTGAAGTCGTCTTCTGCCTACAAACTGCTGCGGGATTCTGGGTTCCTCAATCTGTCTTATCCTTGTACACTATAAACTTACACGCATTTCGCAAAGCTGTAGACAGGACTTAATGGTGATCTCCAAAAGAGGATTTATGAAGAGGCAAAAGTGAAGGAATTGAGCAAATACAAGAAAATAATTTCACTTTTGTTTGATGAGATGGAAGTGACATTTGCCTTGGTTTTTTCAAGGAGCACAGGTAAAACTCATAGACTTTACAGAGGGTGTTGTTGACCTGGAAAAAATGCATTTGAAAGGCAAATCACAGCCATACAAGAGAAAGATGAAAGTAGAAAGCCTACCATGTAATGCTATTTATGATCCGTGGCATTACCACTAACATAAAATACTCGGTAGCAACCTATCCTACTCGAAATGTGACCAGTCACCAACTCTACCCCTTATTGTGGAGTTATATGAGGTTTAACGACACACCAACACGCATGTGTTATATAGTGTCAGCCTATTGTGGAAGCAGACGAGGTTCCCCAGAGCCCGGATAAGGAAGATACCTGTAATAAAAGCCCTAAAGAAGATTCCTGCAGAGAAGAGACATCTGCCAAACGGTGAAATGACGGATACTGAATAGGTGTAAAACGAGGCAAGAGAAGAGACGATAAAGTTATAGGGAAAGCACATCGTGCAAATTGCAAGGCAGTGAAAAATGACGGAGAAGAAGTACGTGGTAACGATCGAAACAGGTGTGAAAGATGGATTTTACTATCGCAGAGTAAGAGAAACACTACGAGTAAAGGGTAAAAATGCATGGAAGCATTTGGGTTTTTAAAAGGGGTGGGTGTAACGAGAAGTTCGAATACGCCCCTGTATAATGTATATATCATTTAGATGCTTTATTTACTTGTCAATACAGAAATCACCGGGTGACTGACTCGAGCGTAGGTAAATGACCAAATAGCTGACATTGATCATACGCGCTACATGATTGCAGGGTGTTTTCTTTATTCACGACCATTTTCTTTATTGCGCGAACCAGTAGCCAACCATGTGCGAGCTGATTTCATCACCCTTTGGCTGCTGTATATAGCTTACAAAGTAGTGATTTTCCATGGAACATTCCCATATATGCCTGTGGGATTTTAATACATGTGCTCGAGCGTCGAAGCCAAGAAAACAGCGGGGTTGTTTGTAACTGTTGCACGTGAGCTGGTTGTACCTCAAAATGAACGGTATGTTAGCTGAAAGATCAATTTAACGTAATGTTAGAGGCATTAATACAAATTGTGTTACCCTACGAACTCCTGTGTACTTGTATTTACCTGTAATTGTAGCGTAGTTAGGTGAATTTCGTTTCGTGAAGTTGTAATTCATAAGCAACATAGGCTTCTCCCGAATTTGTGGTCGCTTAGCGTCGTAAAACAACTGCCCTTCAAGGCCTGAATTAATACACTAGCAGTAGGGTATGCAGCTTAGTTTACTTGTGACCCCATCTTGTATTTATTTCTCCCACCATTTTTATATCCATTCCACGGGATTCTTAAGGTTAAGGATTGAAGTATGAAAGAATTGATAGTCTGTCTTGTTGCATATTATGGAAAGCTTTTGGTATTGACATTATGCACCCATTTTTGTGGGCTCTAGGCTTCATAAAAAGTCACTGGCGTAATGATGCATCATTCGTGCACTATGTCAAGTATGTATCTTCAGATATTGTTAACAGTGTAAATGACATTTTGTGCTTATGACACATAACCTTTTAAGGAAGTGTTTTAGATAGAGCCTCTTTTCATCTCTGAGGAACAGAAGACAGAGCATGCAGTTAGCCTGATCATGTTAGGTAATGTATGATCCCATATGTATATACACTACAAGACAGTAGCATATTACAAAGTATAATTAATGATAGTGTCATGTAGTATAGTAAGCATTTCATTACTAAGAGGGACGCCATCTTGTTGTTTACAAGTTCACTTCCTTCCTA